>OMNZ01031539.1:0-17472 GCA_900303255.1 Lesueurigobius sanzi
AAAACATTTTATGCATTTTTTATATTTGTCTAATATAAAAGAGAAAGCAAATGAAGATATTTTTTGCTGTAGAAGATTCACAGAGAGGACAGTTAATGTTTTAAAGTGGGCTAAAGTTAGCTGGAAGTTAGCATGTTCGGACTTCAAAGTTTTTAGCCGTTCATAGGTCAAAAACAATGTTCCCAAAAGAAAGTCTGCGTTTTCCCAATCTGCCTTTTCCTACAAAGCCATCAAGGAATGGAATGGGCTTCCAGACAATCTAAAGAACATGGCAGATTTTCACAGCTTTTCTCGGGCTCTAAAGGACTGGCTCTTACAACACCTGCGCACACTAACTGTACCAGACGGGTATTTGGCCATCGGATGATACCCTTGTAGGTACCATCTGATGGCTGCCAGACAACCAGATTATTATCCTGTTTACATTTGCTGTACCAGTTGGGTACAATGGATATCGGATGATACCCTCGTGGGTGCATCTGGTGGCCATTATATGTCGCTGCTAAATATTGTACTGTAACTTTGTATTGCACCTTATACTAACAATTTGCACATTTTTAGATTTAGATTTTTAGATTTGCTGCTAAATGTTAATTGTATTGTAATCTGTATATTGTGAATTGACTCTGTTGACAACTGTTTCAAGCACTTTTTGAACTGTATCTTGATATGTATGTTTAATGATTTTTTTGTTGGGGACTACGGATGGAAAGTAGCATGGTGCTAAATCTGGTGCAGCCCCCTCTATAAAGCAATTATGATCAGGATAAATGAACAAAAAAGTGAAGAATGCAGATAAAATACATGCACAGCTCAATTGAGACCGGTCTGACATGGTAGTTCTTATACTCTCAAAGAATTGGACCATACAATTGTGAAAAATAAACAAAAATGAAAGGGCCTGTATCCGTGATGTGACTTTTGCCGTCACACTGGCACACATGCGACTTGAGTTTTCACTTCAGAAGCCCCCAAAAGTGAAGCATTTGGTATTTGTCTTTGAGTGAAAGGGCATCCAGAGTGATGAAACACTGCCCCAGTGCATGTTGGGTAGCAGCGACTTGATGACAGGAAGATTTGGCGCTTCTTCAGGGCCAACCCACAGACCCAGCCAGCTGACATCTGCAGAGACGACTTGTCATTTGCAATACTTCTCATCCCGCGGCATCGAAACGTAGCCGCCGCACGGCTATAGCCTTTAGTGCGGTCGTACTCTGTTGAGGCTGACATGGACGTTGGCTCCGCTGATGAAAGTAGACGAGTTATGTCCAGCCAAACCGCGACGTCAACCACTCAGCCGGGGGAAGGTGTGAAAACCAAACATGGCATTTAAGCCGTAATCTTCCCTCGCTCGGTGCGTCCTCGCCGCGAGGCTGTTAGCGCCGGCAGAGAGTGTTAATAGAACAAATAGGCGTTCCTTTTGTTCGGCTGAAATCACAGCCCTCGCGCCGCCGTACCTGTCTTAGCCGCTAACTCCTTGTGAGAGAAACTGTCACCACTCCGCCATGCTCAGCTGCGTGTGATCGCTGTTATTGAAGCCCGTTTTGTTGCTTCGATGAACTCCAAGGTTTGCTATGTTTTATTACGGCACCTTCAGCCAAATCCATCGCTGTTTTCCTCACAACTGTCTAGGGGAGTTTTTTTTTTTTTTTCAAGGGCAAGGTGAAATGCTTGATTGCACAATTTTCTGCCTGAGTTCTCGTCAGTTCAATGATACGGTGATACAGAAAGCAAGGCACGCCATATCAAACAAGTTGTCACTCCAGCTGTGCCATATTACATAGAGTGCGCAAAGACAACACTCTTCACAAGGTAAACATTTCACATGGATGTATTGAAAGTAGATTATAGGCTTTTGCAGGTAAAAATCCAACCACGCTTTTAAAGTGTATGTTGCTTAGTTTTTATAATCATGACAATAGCTTTAACTGCATTTCCCTTCTCGCAAAATGTTCTGAACCAAGCATAATGTCTTCAGCATGTGCCCAAGATGCCCCTAACGCAACCCAACTCACGCTTGTTTTGAAACGTCCCATGTTTGAATAACAATCCGAGCCCTATATACATTTTCCACATGAGTAATAAAAGCAAAATCGACACCATATTGGGTGCAGATGTCGCATGGAAAAAGAGGAAGAGCCGCTCCGTGTTGTGTGTGTGTGTGTGTGGATGTAAGATTTGAGTGTTTCTGATCGTGCATAAACATAATGCCTAAGTGGGTTTTATTCAATAAACATGGTTTGGCTGTAATTACTTGCACATTTTCGGCGAGCTCCAAATGCAAGACAGACATGGAGTGTGTTTAAAGCTGGCAAACTCAAACTCTGTGTCAGACTTGGCTTTTCCGCATAAGACTTCTAATGAAAAAAGACTTGCCTTTCCTTCCTCAACAAAATGGCATAATGTAATAAGGGATAAATCTAGAAGTTGAGGTGTTTTCTAGCTATTTAAAGTGCTTATGAGTCTTTTAAAGTGTTGGACTGGTTGTGGTTTATTAAGATTATTACCATCATTAACGCCACTATCCTGATTCATACACATAACTGTCCCAACTTGGCCAACTTCATTGAACGGTGATCCCATTTCCTTTTGGCTTTGAAGTATTGTATATTGGTTCAGCTTAGTTGTATACCTCTTTCATGCAGGATTTGGGGGAGGCCCAAACAGTACAGTGACCTGTGACCACTCGTGTCCAGATTTGCACCTCGGCGTTGAAGGACGCATGAGGCATTAATGTACCGTGACAGAACATCTCCCCCACCCACCGAGCTCGCGTATACCCCTTCTTTCGCTCACCACTCGAGCATCTCCGAGTCGATCTAAACACTCGCATGCCTGTGGATCGGGTGGGCAGCGTCCAGACCTCAAGCCCCGTAGGCCGGCACGTCACTCGGTCTCTCGGAGGAACTTTCCGTGGGCGAATGTGTTTGTGATGTGGAAAGCCGAGAGACCCAGGAGAGCGTGCACACATTGGGGCCAGCTGCCTTCAATTACGCCAGAAAACCCAGCCACCGCAGTCCCCCGCGCGCTGATCCGGCCACTTTGATCTGGGGCCGCCAGGGAAAGGTACATGGCTAGAGAGAGATTACAGGAAGAAATAATTATTGTGTGAAAAGCATGAACTAGATGTTAACAAGTGGTTTTTAGATGTGGTGGTCATTTTGGGTAGAAGCTGTGAACCACTGAGCAAAAAAGGTAGAATGATGTTGATTTATAAACACATTGCCTTTTCTTTTGGCCTATGTTCATTGTTGTTTGTTAATTTACTTTGTAATTACTGATTATTGTTCCTGCTGTGCTGCACTAAAAACAATAGAGCTTCTATCTTAAGACAAACTAAACTCAAAACATAAACAAATGACCAGTCAGATGCCAAAAATGCCATGTTTGAAGTTGAATATCGGAATAAAGTATTTGGATGAGGACCAAATGTATTAAAAGTTATGTTTGGCTTTCTATAGTTAAAGCTAAATCTCCATGGAGACGATCAGGTGATGTCCCGCTCCTAGCAAAGTGCAAGTCATGTCTGACGCTCATAGTAAAAGTGCATATGTTTTGGTATTTTGGTAAACACCTGTAATAAAACGTTTTGGGTGAAATGTTATTGCTTCTGATGCAGGATTTTGGGTCTATTCAAATATTTCCATCGCGTACCATATCACTATAACAACATTCATCATTCTTGCATGTCTTTAATATTGTGCAAATCATAGTGCTTGCTGGTGGTGCCAACTACTCTTCCAGAAACATAGTTTTCGTGTACTCACCTGGATGTTTTTTGGAGCTAAATGCAGCAAAGAACAGCAGCCATACACGACGCATTGGCCGCAACCGCAACTTGGATGCCTGTCACTTCTGGCCTGCCGCACCGAAGAGGTATATGGCAGCTTGTGGTTATGCATTGGGGTTTTTGGGAGCCCTCGCCAGACAGAGATAAAACCGCCAAAGACACAGGCGACGGCATCGGGCATCCATTAAATTAATTTGACTTCATTAGTGCAGACCTGCTAGTTCCCGGGTGCCCACAGAGATGCCAGAGGCCAGGATGTGAGGGAGGGAGAGAGAGTAAAGGGGGGGGGGCTCGCTGGTGGTGGCGATGGCGGTTTGAGTGGCATCAACCGCTGTGCTTTGAGGGGAGCGAACACATGGCACTGACAGGCGGAATATGGCCCAAGTTCTTACCATGGGACAACTGCCAGACAAAGGCGGCATGCGTCACCGGCTTCAAGGGAGCTCAATCAACACCCGGTCAGAGCATTCACGCCAGCCACGCCACATCAGTGCGCGGTCTCGGGCCGGGCATGTGCTCGCTGTGAATGTGCCACCGCGATATGATACAGAGCCAGCGCCAGGAGCTCCAGCCCGCTGCCATCACCTCTGCGCCGCTGCCAAGAACGCTCATGTTATTAGAGCACAAAGCCTACATATAGCTCGGGTAACTGAGCAGTGATTCCTCGCAGCGTGTTTGGGAGTTTGCAGTTGTTGTTTGATTTGTAAAAGTGATTATGGTGTTTAATGTGTTTCTAAATAGTTTTACGCCATTTTTGTCCTTGAATTAGCATTCCATTTGATAACTAATGATTATTTGGACCAGCGTTTCTCTTTACTCCTAGGGATTCTTCAGGTGGTACTTAAGGTGGTTCATCTGCAATTTTAGAATTCATTCATTTTAATTAGAGATGATTTCATACATGTGATAGTGAAGTTACAGTATAGCGTTTAGTCTGATGTTTACACCTGGTTTAGACAGAATTTAGTCAGTTTTTGGTCTGTTTTAAACACTTTAGACCTGATTTGATCTTCTTGATCTCAGCCTGGCAGTTCTTAGTTGGTCAAATATTTTGTGATTTGACCTCAACATCGCAATTTTAAATACTGCAATAACCTAGCCCCAAAGGCTGAGGGGTTTTTTTTGCCTTCAGGGGCTTGCCTTTTTTTTGTCTCCAGCGTTTTATGAAGCTGAAATATAATGAATAGTACTGTGATGTATAATCACAGTTTTTGAATTATATTTTGCTGACTACTAATACTAGGAAGGTGCCAATAAACAACAATATTGATATATAGATATGCTTTGAAGAAGACCGTGTTGGTCGAAACGCGTCACTATCATGCCACTGTTTTTCGATTAAAGGACTTTTATTTATTTTTCTACCAGAAGTGCCTCAGGTCTTCTTTCTATTTTTTGATCACTCTTATGCCTCCCTGATCCTCAAAGAGCACCTGGTTCCCTCTTCACTCACTGGACCCGGCAGCACTCACCTTCCCCGTTGTTTATAAACAATAATATTGGTCACTGTTATAAGCATTTTTACATAATCATCACTTAATGGCCATAAAACCATGGCCCCAGAGCACATGGCTAATGTAAACAAACGCCACACTGTTAGTGCAGCTACAGCAGAACCGAAATTCAATACACAATCATTTTGTCCAATTGTGAGACAAAATGTCCATATAGACAATACTCAATTGAGTGAAAAATATATAAATATATGAAAATCGCAAACCGAATCCCAAAATTTGTTTTTTTGTCAAAATCATGCAGTCCTAATTTGACCAACTTGATATTTTTGCAAACTGTACTGTAGTCTTTATAAATTAAGCAAGCATTTGCACGCAGGCAAGATTAAATGTCTATATTGACTAGTCTTGTGCCTATACGTATATTTTATGTAGTACTGATATCAAAGTTTGCAGGCTGTACTTGCTGACAGTAAATTGCAAGCTACCATCAGTACCCAGTATACGCTAGTACCCTGTGGAAGTAGATTAAACAGCATTTCCAGCCTATAACTTCCCCCTCACTTCTCCGAGCCCTGGGCGACTGCGGCCTGTCTCCGGAGCTGACCCGAGCGCAGCGGGGAGCGGTGCACCTGATAAACAGTGAAGTGGGGAAATAAATAAATAATGGGAGGCATTAAGTCCAGGACAGGACTGCAGGCTGCCCGGGGGTGGTAAGTGTTCTGTCTGACAGGCTGAGTGCTTTGATCAGCGGGCCCCGTCTGAAGATCGCTTCCACATCTGCACAGGGGGAACGAGCTGTAAACTGCCAAGAAGCATTTTAATGACAGTTGGATTATAAAATGAAAGAGGGCTCCAGATGGCAGGCAGTGCAGCGGCTGTGGTTCGGGGGGAGGCTGTTTAAACTGCTTTTTTATTGATAAAATATGGGGTGAAAAATTGTGCGGGGCTTATTAGGCGTCCCACTGTGATGTTGCTCAGCTGGCCAAGCTGTTCACTGTGGCCTCCATCCAAACATGCTTCCATAAATTTTAAGCAGTACCTTTAAATCTGTAAGATCCCAGGTTCACCCTAGCTCACCCAAACACTCCCCACACACATGTTTGTCCTTTTTTTTTGGTAATTCTTAACTTGCTTGATAAATGCACTTAGTTACCAAGTACGGGCTAAGGAGGTAATTGGGGCCTCTCACAACATGCTCATTATTGTCAGGTGAAAAGGCTTATTCCCTGGCTTAAAACCTTCTTGTAAGAGACGCATGGCGGTGAAAATACTAAAACACATTCTGCTACAACTTTCATAACATACAAAGATAAATAATGCAATGTTTTATACTCAATGGTTCAATAATAAATGACCTTGCTTTCCGAAACGCACCATCGGAGAGTAATGTCCGCAGTAATTACATTTATAGCGATGTGGTTAAATCAGATTGTCATACCTGAATATTACCTCAGAGTAAATGGCTTTCACACATTTTTCACTTTGATCTAAAGCTTAAATTGAATTTGCCGGAGAAGTGAATGAAGCTGATTCAGAGGCCCGGAGATTCATGGTCTCAATAAAAGGGATCACTCAGAGCCATCTTGACTCCATCAAAATCCATACATGTCACGTATGTGCGCTGTTCCCCAATAATGGGAGAGATATATCGTCGGGCCACGCTCTCTCTCACTGCCAGCATAAAATTAATATAGGTTATGTTTGACTAAAATGCAATTCGCTTAAAGAGGGTATATATTTTTGACCTTGAAGAAATTGGCAGCTTCGGTTTAGATTGCCTAGCTAGCCATTCAAACGTGACATGCTATGTCTTTCTTCTCTTATACCGGTGCCATAAAAGACAATTACAGTTGACATTGCGTCCAATTACCCCCATTGCTTTGCTTGTTTGTCTAGTGTGACTTGGAAATGGCCGTCTTCCTCTCAGGATTGGTCTCCACCCAGCTACTTCTCTCCCACTGCCTTTATTTGTATGGACTTCCTGCATGGAGAAAGGAGTTACCTGCACAAAATGGGACTGATACAAGTTGAAAGTAATCATTTTGCCGATCCCAAATGTGGATGAATGCCATGACATGACACATACCTAAACATCTTTAATTATTTGTATTACATTTTACAAATGTTTGCTCTTTGAACACATAAACTTTCACCTGGAAACAGACATTGCCTAAAGGTGCTTAGTTATTGCACATTCAATGTTTCTCCATAGGATTATATGGGAAATTAGTAGCTTCAGACGCCAAATTATCCAGTCTTCAGAACTGCTGAACTTTTTATTTTCTATTTTTTTATGTATTTTTTTAATTATTTTTTTAATATATATATATATATATATATATCTAATTCCTAGCCTGATTCACTGTTAATTTTGAATCCCATTTTTTTAAAATTTGTACAGATTTAGCCACTAATCACTAGCTTATTCACAAACTAAACAAGGTATCCAAAATCCCCTTCAAAAAACATTTTCCACCTAATACATCAATCAAATGAAAAGCTGGTTCTATCCATTATTTATCATCTCTTTTGGCTATTTTTACACATAAAATGCCTTAAAGGTGCACTGTAACTTGTACTTTGTGATCCTCCTGTTCCTTGTCCTGTATATTTTGTGTTGTGTTGTTTTTGTGACTGTTAAATGTTTCATGTGATTTTTCACATCAGCCTGTCTAGGGACTACAGATGGAAATTAGCCTGTGGCTAGAATCTGACATATTTACATATTTTATGTTCATTAATATGTACTGTCCCTATTAAATAAATAAATAAAAATAATAACTTTTTATGTGAAAAGGCTGAAAAAGAGGCTGCTGTGATAGAAAGCAAATGTATATGAAAATATAATATAGACAGAAAACTTGCAATACATTTTTCCCTCATATTTATGTCAATAATATACAGCAAAGGTTTCAATTTGATATCCCTCAATGAAAATGTTTTCATCCTACAAACAAATCTACATTATCTGCATAATTGGGACTGTTTAGTAAGCAATATAATAGCTAACATAACCATAAAAATGCTCATACAAAGTTATTGTGAGCTGAGAAGACGTTTTACCTCCACAAGTTTTGTCAATCCCTTTGTCGTTGACTCCGGGATTGCACTGACATTCTATTATCTGGCCATCGTAAATAAAGGTTCTCAAGCCATCATCTGTACTGGTTTGTTAGATTGACTCTCACCTCAAGAAGCTTCATCATCAGCTGACAATCCCTTTTTAGCATCGGCCTGGATTAATACTGAACTTGTTTTTAGAATAAATATGGGTGGAACCAATGACTAAGTAAACTCCTCCCCAGTTATATTATTAGCAACTCCAACATGCTATTTCTAGTATTATAGGTATGTGTGGCATGACCAAGCCCTCACTGACAACACAGTGTATCAAAAGTAGGTGGGGCTAGCAGACCAGGCTAAAGAATACTGAAAATTTCCATTATAACCCCCCCAAAAAGCTGAATTTTAAGGCATAATTTGATGGAGAGTGGCAGCTCACACCATGACCATGAATCCTGCCTTGCCTTTACCGCTCCTTCAAATGCCTCCACGGAGAATAGACACAAAGATGATGGCAGAGATGCTTTCGGCACTTTCAACTGCTCAAAGCTCCCAGCTCCTGTCATTTCTTTTTTATACTCCTTCCCCCTTGCTTCCATCCCAAACTCCCTGCGCCTCTCTACCTTCACACAGATCCCACCGGGTAGAATAGGGAAACACATTCAGACGCGTTTGAAGTGCAGGACAGATGGGAGGCTCCGGGGACTGTAAAAAATGAATCGACGCTGGTAATAGGAGAGATGTTTTGAATCCTCTTCCCCCATAAGTTATTTATCAGGGGCCCTTAGTGGTAGTGGAAGACTTGAGAGTGCTCCCTTAATGTAGCATCTGATGACTAGTAGGGGGGCTGTTCCAGGAAGTAGTGCTGTAAAACAGGAGGGGAACATTAGCAGGAAAGTCTCCCCGGGCCCGTGCAAAACAGAGGAACAACGTAGAGGGCGGCTCTTTTCTCGGCACGCATCACAGCGACAGGGAAAAGAGGTGTACAAGATGATGTCCCCCACTAGCTACTGATATCTCACCCTGTACTAGACAAGACAACACGGCAAGTTAAGGACACATGAGTGCACACAAAGCCAGAAATACTAGTTTGTGAGGTGAGCTATGAATTGTTAACTGAGATGTGAAATAGCTTTGAATGTGCCTTTTGAAATGAATAATGTCGGGTGGGAAACTCTTCTAACCTTTTGTTTGTTTTTGCGAATCATGCATTATTTTTGTCTGGAAATTGTATGGCTTTGGTGTTGTGCATTCAACTTTAAATCTTTGAGTTTGGCGTCGAAGTTAGCTTTCTTTATCTTGATGTTGTAGGTGGAGGTATTTGGCAACTACGCTGCAAAAAGTAAATATCTAGATTAGTTTAAAGGGCTCAAATTCAGAATATTGTCTTGTTCTAGGTAGGGATGTAACGATATTGATGATATCGTGATATCACGGAAGTAAAAGTGCCTCGATATCGTCACGGCGAGTCATGTTACCATATTAAAAGGGCAGGTAACCGTCAAAAAAACAACATGAATAAGCAGGCTCCAACCATTACATTGTGACCAAAGCATTGTGAACTACATAGACCATGATCCTTTGCGGTGCATCGTCACAAGAGCTGCCGTTGAGCCAATAGGGGTGCCAAAGGGATAGCAGCGAACAAGGCTCACATGGATACTGATGAAAAGACCCGCGATGTTGAGATTGTGCAAGCCCCTGCAGCTTTTTAGTCAGATGTATGGAAGCATTTTGGTTTTGCCGTGTCAAGAAACGCTAAGGGAAGAGAGGGCTTCGACCAAGACAATGGACCATGTGCAAGCACTGCCACACTACAGCCACACTACAGCCCGACTACAGCCCGACTACAGCCCGACTACAGCCTGACTACAGCCCGACTACAGCCTGACTACAGCCCGACTACAGCCCGACTACAGCCCGACTACAGCCCGACTACAGTGCGATACAACACGGGAAACATCAGTGACATGCCGAGTCATCTGACGATCCATCACGTCGAAAGGTTTACAGATTCTCTCACAAAGAAAGTCCCGTCCGGTCAAAAAACCTTACAGGAGGCATTTTTAACAACAGTGCAAGGGCTCAAGAAATAATGAGGTACATCGCGGAATACACAGCATGTGATTTACGTCCCTTTTCTGCTGTAAGGTTAGTGGCTATATTGATGTTCCTGTCTTGAACTTGCGTTTTAAAAGCACTAAGTCATCGGCATTTTATGTCATAATCCATAAATACTGTATAACAATAAATTGCCTGGTGACTGGCAAAAGCAGATTAAATATCAGTCTTTTGTTATTTATCATCATAAACACAATATCGTGAGCCTCTCCACAATATCGCAATAAAAATCATACCGTGCGATCAATATCAATATTGTATCGTATCGTGAGATTTTGATTTCGTTACATCCATAGTTCTAGGATATTTCTGACTTACTTCCATACATTGCTTCATATTGCAAGCGAGATCAACTTAAAATCAGTCAGAAATGTCACAAAACAAGCCAGATAATCTAGATGACTGGTAAATATGTCTAATATAGTCAAGATTTTTGTTGTTGTTGTATACGTTCAACAGTATACAGGATTCATTTGTGTCAGAAATGTCATAATATAAGCTTAGCTACTCATACAATTGATCATGTAAAGAAATGCATGTAGACAGAATCATTGAGTGAAGTTTGTTTTACTTCGGCTCCTATTGACCACTTAAAATCAATGAGAGTTAAGACAACAGCGATATGATTCCAGTTGACAATTGACCTGCAGTACTGTCCAAGCTGCCGTTACAAATGCCAGTAATGGCCCGTGGCAGGAAATGCACTGATCACTGGAGACTAATGGCCTCTGAACTGATCACTGAGGCTAATAAAGACCAGCTAACGACATAGCGGCTTCGTTTTGTGCTAATTGCTCTCCCCGGACCTCTGCGCGCCCCGGGTCTCCCTAGCATCTGTCACCAGGCATATTCCCCGACACGGCTCAGGACCCGGCCTTGGCCTCAGAGCTGGGCACGCGGCCAGAAACAATTGTCCTCTGGTGTCCTTTTACAACAGCAAGGTGTGGAAAAACATTGTTCAGAGCTGCTGTTTGTTTTGCCAGATTGACAGCTTGATAAAAATGTTGATCGCTGTGCAGAGGTACCGGGTATGGGCAGTGTATCAAACGCTTCAACAGGTTGGGTCTCTTTTACTACAAACAATGACTCCGAATGAGATTGTTAATATATTAATTTGTTTGATTTGGGGTAGACTGATGAGTCGGCGGCGAATCTGAGCCGATCCGACCACCACCATTCAGTCACTCGCTACATTCACACTGGTAATGTGTCTTGCCCAAGTACAGAGTTAGCCAGGATTGGAGCCACCAACCTTTCAATCATAAGACGACTCGCTCTAACACCTGAGCCACTGTCCCACCGTTAACTCTTCAGATGTGTCCGATCCAGAAATAACATGTTATTGCCAAATTATGTCACTTTTGTGTCAATCCAAGACCTGTATTAAAACAGAAGCTATGAGAAAGTCAGTACACATTCATTTTAATTATGTTTTTGAATACATTTTAAACAAACTTAACAGAAATGCCCCTTCCAAACCTTTATAAAGAGCAGTTTAAGAGGTATATGTGATGCTACTCTAAAACACACAGACAAAAAGCTAATTTTAGCACGTTATTATAGTTAGATTTCCATTTAGAGCTAATGTAGAATCCTCCGATTTTATATTTTACAGGGCTTTGGTAGTGTCCATTTTAACGCATTGGTGCATGGTGTAGCATTACAATGGCTGGTCATTTGCATATCATTTCATGTTGGATATTAGATTAATGGCTTGTGACTGGTGTGATGAATACTAATTTAGCCTTAAATCATGTCATTGTTCCCACACTGGCAGCCACCGGGCAGAGCAGCCATAGATTTTATAAGGTTAGCAAATATCCCCAGACTGGATTATTGTGGACGGTTATGGCGCTGGTTGTAAACGTTTGCCGTTCTAGTGATAGTTGACTTCACCGGTGAGAGTTTATGGACCGAAAGGTTAATAGTTTCTCTATTGTAACTAGCTTTCAAATGATAAAATATTATTACAAAAAGCTTTTACTAGTACTATTATTATTCGTGAGCCTTGTATGTTAATGGCCATTGAGCGGTGTTAATGTTGTGTGAACAGCTGCATAGTAGATCAATTCATGGGTTTCATTCACAGGGCTTTTTCTGTTGAACTTTTGACCATTCAAGAGATGGAATGGTTTGTTTTTTTAGTAGCTAAGACTTCACAATATGATTAAAACAAAACAAAAAAACTAAATAAAAATGTGCTGCCAAAATGAACCATCGGATGGAAGACCTTTTGTGATCCTTGCAATATGGATTTTGGATTTTGCATCACTTAATGTTATCAATGCCATAATTTGTCGAGATGTTGTCAAGCCCAATTAGTTGAGATGATATTGGTCAGAATTTGTCATGAACCCACCTTGCATCGTTCTTGGGAAACCCATTGTCCGGGGCGGGGGGTGTTATCCTGTCAACAGCACACAACTTTGCGACCACTGTTTTCCTTGAGATAAACGTCAAAGCAACTACAGCAATAAAGGATTTCTAGTTTATAATTTCCCCGCTGTGACACGATCTGTAATATTGTAGTCAGTGTTTTAATATCACCTACACTTTTTGACCGAGCGTGCATCTGAAATCTCATTGATATGCATGGTAGTTTTTTATTACAGCCTAAATTTTACATACCCCATATATAGTATGCTAAATGTAATGGTTTATGGGTGCTCACTGATAAATATTCATGCAAATATTTAGAGGGCAGCCATATATGGTGGTTGTGATGTATGGCCCCCGCACTGCATTGGTTCACGCTGGATGGCTCTCGACGGTGCACTAAAGCTTAATTGCGGATCCTATTCAGATCCAGTGCATTAGCGGTGTCTATTATATTTTATCTTCTATCGCTTCCATTGTCAGGTTGTTTTACATGCGGCGGGGAGGGTTTGGCGTGTCACTGACTGTCACCGCTCTCTGGAGACGCCGCGGAGATGGCTAGCCAGGACGGGAGGAGGAGGAGGAGGGAGGCGGCGGTGGTGGTGGGCGGGCGGGCTGGTGTCCAGGGGGAACGCTTTGATTGATGTGTTTTGGGGGCTAGAGGAAGGTAGCGCGGCTGGCAAGTGGAGGACGAGGAGGGGAGAGCTTGATGGGACTCTCCGTCAAATGCAGGGCTACTACCGAACAGCAGCGCCGGGGAGGTGGGGGTGGGATGTGTGGGGGGAGCTGTAACAAGCCCTAGATTGTTAGTGACAGGCTGATACTTCAACACTTAAAGTAGAAGGTTTGATTTAATCACAGAGCTGTCATTTGTTATTTGTCTGGCTTGCTCCACCGGGGCTACGGCTGATCAACTCCATGGTCCCACGAGAGCCCTTTTCTCCCCTTTAATGTCTAAATCCCTCCTGCACAAATTACAAAAGCGCCCGCCGCCCCATCCCATCCACCTCCGCTCCCCCCGCTCCCCTCCCCAGCTTGATGCAGTCCGAAACACCGCGATGGGGGGTTGGCAACGGGGTAAGTTCGTATACAGAAACTGGGCAAGAGAGAGAGACAGGTACATGCAGCGGGAGATGGAATTGCCTGAGGGTCACTAAAGATCATTAATAGGCCTGTCAGAAGGGCTGCCTGTTGGTTAGTGTTTCATAAATAAGAAATTAGCTCCTCCCTCCGAGCCCATTCTTGTTCATTAATAATTCCTGCCATGTTTCCTTTTTTGAATTGTGCGTGCGAGAGGAGCGCGCAATGTACTTACAATTAAATGGGAATTGAGCAACAAGGGGCGTGTGCATCCAAGCGTCAAATCTAGACTATCCACCGGAAATCATCCCTATACTTATTTTTGTTTATCTGATTAATCAATACAACTCTATAGAAGGACAGTATTTTGTTTATTTTGTTCACTTGACATACAGTACACATGAATTGGTAACCTAACCTGCGACAGTGGCGCAGATGGTAGAGCGGTTCGTCTCATGATCGGTAGGTCGGGGGTTCGAATCCCGGCTCCTGCAGGTGCAGACTGTCGTTGTGTCCTTGGGCAAGACACTTGCCCAAGGTGTGTGAGTGGTTGGTGGTGGTCGGAGGGACCGTTGGCGCAGATGTGAGCAGCCTCGTTTCTGTCAGTCTACCCCAGGGGAAACTGTGGCCACCATCAGCATGGAGTGAATAAGCCCCCCCCCTTTCATGTGTGAAGCGCTTTGGGAGTGACTATGTCATATGAAATGCGCTATCCAAATAAGAACCCCCCCCCTTTCCCCCTATATGACATTTTACTGGAGCTAATAGAGTTTATAATTTTGTACTCAATGCTGCTCATTAACCTTCCTCCCACACACTGCTCCCTGTGCGTCAAGGGTAATATAGACAAATAGCTCATAAACAAATGACACCTGTCTGCAGGGATATTTACTCATAATATTAATCGATCACAGGCTTAGTAGGCTTTATTTTTATGGCTGTGTGTGTGTTTGCATCTCCTGACTGGTTCTCTTGCTTATTCAAAATCAAGCAAATGATACGTGATACTGGTACAATAGTATAGGCTAAATGTAAATCTAATGTTTTGTAATCCTTGGTTCTTTCTTTCAAGCCTGTATTCATAGAAAAGGGTAGGTGTAGCATAAAATAACATGCCTTGGAAAATATCTCAGTAGCCAGTGAGCTGTGATGTCTGATTTTATTCATGCATGGCTCCTGTTCCTGATTAGGAGCATTTACCCTCCGATCGATCAGCCCTTGGAG
Source organism: Lesueurigobius sanzi (assembly GCA_900303255.1). Lineage (NCBI taxonomy): Eukaryota > Metazoa > Chordata > Actinopteri > Gobiiformes > Gobiidae > Lesueurigobius > Lesueurigobius sanzi. The sequence continues at coordinate 15,112 of OMNZ01031539.1, forward strand.
CAGCCTGAAATCAAAGGCAGACAGGGCATGTGCGGAACAAGAGGGAACACGCGGAGGTACTCGGGCCGCAGTGCTCTGAGCGTCACAGCGAGAGGTTGATTCACTTTGTGCAGGCAAGCCGGGGAGCAGGCCGAATGGACGGGTAATGGATGATGGAGGGCTGTGACACACACTTAGACTCTGATGGGTGGAAATGCCTGTCTGCACTTTCCTTCAAAAAGAGTCCTGACCTCCCTCTGTCTGCTGCGTGTCGGCGCTCTGATCAGGCCACATCCACTGATGACAGAAGAGGAAGCTGCAAACCCAGATGTTTAAACTCATTCAGTCCTCTGCATTCCCTTCACCTCATCGAGTTGTCTCCTGAAACATCTCTCCTCAGTGTCCACTTGAGATGAGCTCCAGTCTTCAAGAAACGCTGTGAACAATTTATGATGCCTTTCTAAGGAAGTCAGATCTGGCCTGTGTACCTTAGGGAGCTTTTTTCTCTCCCGCTTTGTCTCTTTTGCAGTGCTGCCAAAAGAACATTCTGATATGTAATCTCTGGCTGCAGGAATGGCAGACAGAGACACACATGTGCACAGTGCACATTTGTTTTCCTGCTCTTGACCCGCAATCGACTGTAAAGCTATGGAGAGAGAGCGGCTGCTGCACAACAGATGGTTCTCCTTAAGGAGCTGAGATGAAACTCTTTGTGTTACAAGTGCTCTTTGGTCTTTTTTGAGACTCGAATCAGTTCAGGCTCCCCTGCTGGGCTGCGTTCCAACCCACTGAGGCCAAATGAGTGCATAGTCTGCATATGTATTCACACACTCTATCTGATGAATGGTCTCACCTGCCATCCTTTTTTGATTTATTGAACAAACTCAGTCCCAGTCAAGGCGAACCAAATTCCCTTCAAAGTGTTCTAAAAGCTGCACAGCCATTTTCCATTTTGTAAAGGTCCACAGGGGATATTCATTTTATATTCATACACTCTAGAGACATAGCATACATTCCACTTTAAGTTATTGTATTAATATAAATTATGGCACATATTTCAGAAATATTGATAGAAATGCTGCAGGTGACCTTTTGCCTTTGAAAACAGCTGTGCTCACATTTTCATACTGTTACTATTGACCTGTAATAATATCATTACAACAGGGACATGGCTGTAATAAATGACTGTACACATCCTTAAGCAGCTTGTTAAAATAGATGTGTGCAGCTTTATTGATGTTGAATGTGCATTGGAAATGCAGTAGGTGTAGCAGCAGGTTCTTGTACAGATGGGGGTTGCATCCCCAGCAGAGCGATGGCATCACTTCTCAAAGCACACATGCTTGTGACAAGTAAACTGAAATCATCATTGATGTTATTTATTTTCAAATGCTCCCCGCTTGACAGGCGACATCTTGTTCCGCACACGTCCCAGGGGAGACCACGGTGCGCAGCGCTCCCCAGCTCCATCACGCACAGACAGCCGCTCTGTGCTGACACCAAAGCAATGGCACTCACTAGAGACTTGCTCTGGAATTTGTCACAATCCTGCAGCACCACATGAAGAAAACACAAATGCACTCAGCCTCATGTTTACACTCTTTCAGATCTGCCACAATGCACGTCTCCACCTGAGCAGCTCCACCACACAGAAACCTGACTTTTCAACGAAAAAAGACTTGTTGTAGTTCTGGACTGAAACTATGCATCTTTGCAGCTTTGCTTGACACATATCAACAAAGTTTAAGAAAGTCTTCGACAAAATGCTTCAGCACTTCAGGACAAAAGCTAGCATCTGCATACAGCATGTGTCTTTTTGTCCTCTCTGTCTAAAGGTAGAGTAAAAATAGTCCAGCTAGTTTTCCGCTATAATTCATCACAGACATCATAGAGTCCAGCTACACAGCTCAGTGCTACCAACAACAGCCACCCGCCAGCACGGCCTGTCTCTGCACAGTCAGCAGTGGGTGTGTGCTAGCTCTGCCTGTGTATGTGAGTGCCTTTGGTAGCCTGGCCCCATCCATTCATGTGCACATGGCCTCATTATCAGTCAGTGGCTGTCTGTGCTCAGGGGAGGCGGCGCAGATGAAGGAGAGAGCATGGCGGTGGGCAGGTAAACCAGCCGTGAGCCAACAGCAGAGCCAGGATCCCCCCGGCACAGCTCTGCTAAAGGAGTCCATTTGTCAAATCTGCCTCCACTGAAGCCCGCCGGGGACTACATTACTGGCTGGGGATCGTGCAGGGAGCACCTCTCTTACCCCACACTCGCTCAACAGGCAGCCCGCCCAAGGTGCTTCCTAAGGTCCAGCCCGCACACACATCTGATTGGCTCATTAATAAATCAGCCCCCCCCCCCCCCCCCCCCCCGGGGGCGGGGGGGGA
>OMNZ01031542.1:4302-16673 GCA_900303255.1 Lesueurigobius sanzi
TTTCAAGATGCACAATATGTAAACTTTTGATCAGGGACATTTGGCGAGTTTCTCTACTTGAAAATTATAAACAAACAGGCTTTTTGACATGTGCTGATGAAATACAGATGAAGACTGAAGAATCTTTGCCTACGATGGACAACTCCTGTACGACTGAGAACCTACACAAAGGCTTTTTGACAATAAATGGCTTCACACCCACTAACCATGAGTGAAATAAAGGTTTTTGTGTTATCATTCATATTCTATGAAATGCATAAGTTTATATACCCTGGAAGAATGTCAGGGTATTCTTCTTGAGTAATATTATAATGAAATATCTGTACTCTACTTGAATTGAATTCCATTCCACCTTTAAGTTGCAAAAGCTTCATTTTGACGTGTAAAATAGATGCAGTTTGTGTTTTTTTTCCTTATTCTGCAGAATTTATTATTTTCATGTATTTTATTTGAAAACATTATTATAATATTGTCTCATAATTTACATCACAATTGAAACAAAAAGCAGACTCAAACAATTACTCAATACTCATAGTACTCAAATAGTATTTTTTGCTTTTACCGCAGGTGCACACATGTCCTTGGGCAAGACACTTCTCCCACCTCTGCGTACACTGGTGTATGACTCAGAGTGCGAATGGGTGAGTGGTTCCTTGATGTAAAGCGCTTTGAGCCTAAAGCAGGTAGAAAAGTGCTACATAAACGTGGCCATTAACTTGAGTAATTATTTGTCACTACTTTTTAGTTGTACTTGAATAAAATTATTTTAATGTAATGTTATTCTTCAATCAATCAATCAATCAATCAATCAATCAATCAATCAATTAATCACTCAATCAATCAATAGAATAATCTTTATTGTCATTGCAACAAGTACAACGAAAATGTTGTAGTCCAGTTGGTGTCTTCCAAAAAAATGTCAATAAAAGATTTATTTATAAAGCCCTTTACAACACTCAAAGAGATTTCCACTAAAATAAAACAGTTACAAGAGAACAATATTGAAATACACATCAAGAAAATGAAATCAAACAAACTTGAGTAAATATTGTGGCCAGTCTGTCCACCTCTGTTTATAATGTACTGTATGTTTATACAAAAGAAGCAGTAGATTTGACCTACAGTATGTTACCTTTGGTTATGTTATAATTATTGTTTATAATAAGAGACAACTACAATCTGTCACATGTCTGCAGAGGAGTGTTGTGTCAGGGAGGGCATCTGAGGTCAACATCTGAATGCCACTTTAAAGGTGCTGTGTGCACTTTGTTCTCTTACTGGTTTGAAATGTCACTAAAGCTCAGTGGTTACGCTAGGGATCATTTTTCTCTGCCATTTTGAAGGACAGGATTGTTCATAGATAAAGAAATCCCGCACACTGCCTGACTTCAAAGTATATTCAGGACAAAAAGGACAGGATTGTAAAAAAACTGTTGTGGGCTATTTTTATCCTTAATTAATTAATATCTCATTATATATCCATTATGTATGTAAGAAAACACAGATTACAGGAGTTATATTTAGATGCAAATCTAAATTTGTGAGCAGAATCATGCACAGGAATTTGGAATTGTGTTAAAACTTGTGTGTAAAATTCCAAAAGAGGACAATGGCTTGATTTTCAATCCTTCAAAATGAAGGACAGCCTTCAAAATTTTCTGACAGATCTAAAAATATTCAGTTAATGTAACCTCTGCTAGAGCCTGAACAAAACAGGCTCTTTTCTCAAAAAATATAAAATATAAACATTTTTCGTCATCTATGTTTATGAAGTAATTTAAAAATATTTTGTTTATACAGTAGTACCTTATAATGCAAATCACCCATGCTAGAAAACCAAAGGAAAGACCCAAAGTTAGGAAAATTAAAGGCCTTAAAGTACTGTATATTGTAAATAAAGCATTTGTGGGGAAAATACATACAGTATAAACGCATCTATCAGTTTCATGAGCTTGCAGTGTATCGCATTTTCCGGACTATAAGTCGCACTTTTTCTCATAGTTTGGCGGGTCCTGCGACTTATACTCAGGTGCGACTTATATATGAATTAATATGTTACATTAACATACCAGACACCTTTTCAGTTGGTTGTTTATGCTTCGTGTAGCTGAATAACCATGAATGTGTTACGTTAGCATACCATACACCTATTCAGCCTGTTGCTCTCTATTCTATTGTTATTATTATGACTTGCCTTTCAAGATGAAATGTCTGTTCTTGGTCTCGGATGTTGTAAAATGTAAATGTCCCCACAAAAATGCGACTTATAGTCCAGTTTTTTTCTTCTTCATTATGCATTTTTTGGCTGGTGCGACTTATAGTCCGGAAAATACGGTAGTTTTTGTTAGCATTTCTACGGCTGTGACCTTGAAAAATGACCCTGAAAGCTGGGGCACCTTAATGTTCCTATTCAAACTGTAAATTGGTTACGTTTGTGTAGGTTCTCAGTCGTACAGGAGTTGTCCATCGTAGGCAAAAGTTCTTCAGTCTTCATCTGTAATCTGTAGTTGAAGTGTAGGACGTTTCGATCGATGACGATCTTTGGAGTAAGATCGAAACGTCCTACACTTCAACTACAGAGGACAGATGAAGACTGAAGAATTTTTGCCTACGATGTAAATTGGTTAGTTTTGGCCCTAACTCATTTCTACCTCTCACAATCGCTCCTGCACATCAGACTTGTTGAAGCAAATCCATTATATGCATGTTTCAAGCCTGTGTCCAGCTCTGAGCTAATTCAACTAGTTTCTACTTCTATCTTCCATCGCTCAACAGAAAATTAGGTGAAGAAAATTCAGGCCTTAAAGTTGCTCATCCCTGTGAAGAGTTGGAATGTTAGAAAAGTGTGAAAAAGTTTGAATCAGTTATAGACACAGCTAACAATTGAATTAGTTCACTTCCTCTTTCATTATTCGCAAACCATAAAGCCAGTGAATGAAAAGCTTTACCTGGCCCAGTCTCACACGTGATGGGAAACTGCTTCAGGGCCGGCGCCGGATCCTTCCCATAAAACCGCGTCTCGTGAACCCACCAATATGGCCGCTCCCCGAACAGGACCCTAACATCACAACAAAAACAAAAAAAACACACAGGCTTTTCTTATATCTGCTCGTATTTCTTCTCACAAAGTTACCATTTGAGAACCAGGTTGAGCCAGTCTCCGATCACGGCCACCCAGATGAGCCGGAGCGCAGTGTCCCGCCGCAGATGGAACCAAATTGGGAAGAAGAGGAAAAAGGTTGTGTGCAAATCTGCCACCGACGAGGCCAGGCTGAACAGTTCCTCATAGCTCCTGTATCTGGTCTGTAGGTGCGCGGCGAGCTCGACCCCCCAGCTGTGCAGAAGGTCCATCGCGTGAGAGAGAATCCAAGACAGGTCCGCTTTCAGTTTGGGACGCTCTCTCCGCTTTGTTTTCGGACCTTACTGTGTATGTGTGTCTCCCCATTGGACTTTACTCAAGGCTAGCGCATCTGTTTGCTTTGTCTGCAGGGACGGGGCAGACGGGGTCGGCCACCTTTGACACCGAAAAATCAAAAGTCAGAACGGAGAATTAAACTTTTCGAGGAAGTGTACTCTGATCAGACAAATTGATGCCTCCGACACAACAGGGAACGCAAGTCAATAGAGAAAAGAGAGAGAGAGAGACAGAGAGAGAGAGAGAGATTTTAAAAGTAAACTATCTAGCCTCTCCCCTCCTGATGTGACCTGAAAGTCCCTCCTCGTTCCCTGTGACCTGGCTGCTGAAAAAAAAAAGTGTCCGGGAAAACTCCTCCCATTGATCCTAGTTATGGCAACGGGGATTCAGACCCAGTTGGTAAAATGTATGCATTGTTTACGAAATGTGTAATACATTAATACATGACTTGCAATCATTTCAACAAACTAACTTCACTCTGTATTTATTTGGGAAATTGTAATGTTTTTTTCATTACTCACCTGCTCAGGGACTGCACATGGAAACTAGCTTAAGCTGTAATCTGGTGTAAAGCATGTTTAATTAATGTTTTTGCACATTGTCCCTGTTAAATAAACTAAACATAAACTAAACTAATCAACACAATTTGAAAGTGTTCAAAGTAAAGTGGGCGCTCACGGCAAGAAGGTCCTAGGTTTGACTCCCAGTCTGTGGTAGAGCCTGGTTCTCCTCGTGTCTGTGTAGGTTTCCTTTGGGAACATAGAACTCTCACTTACTATAAATATGTAAGTAATATGTAATATAAAAGCGTCACCTCTGGGGCTGGGACACCTCTTTAAAGTAGATTCTGATCTTGGTGGAACGCTCCTTGTTAAATACAGGTCAATTCAAAAATGAGACATTTGTTTGCCATATTTTTATATACCATTCCATCCGCTTTCAACATTGAATTGTTTTTGATGAGATATTCCTCCAGATGGTTAATAGACAATTTCTTTTGGCCACCTGTAAACTTAATGACAGACATGCTGCATGTTTATCTGAGGTGTAGACTTGAACATGTAATCATTGATCCCATTATGTAACCAACTCGTATTGCTGCAGCCTTTTTCATTTGGCCTTTTCCGGTTCAATTAGAAATGATCCAATCATTCAATAATTATTGTCAACAAAATAAAGCATATAAAGCAATAAAAACATAAAGCTAAATCCACTGGGATTGACAGAAATATTGACCTATAAATCTGGCCTCAGCCTCTGGCATATTGTATTTGCTGATTTTGCAACTAACATTTTGAGGATTTCCACACACAAATGACGTCTAGGAATGTTGACAAAAAGCCAATAGTTTATGTACAGCTTGTTTGTCCGTCAGAACTCCCCAAACGGACTCCTGGTGTTTTATTAATGTCCAAGGTCCAAAGGTCAACATGTGCACGCGTTTCGGCGGTGGGTTACTCCTGTATAAAAACAAGCCGCTGTGTCAGAGATAGGGACACTCTATTTTACAACTCAATTGAGGTTGTTGCCGTTTCTCACAATCCTTTCCGAGATGATCAATGCCGTGATGGACGCGCTGCAGGGTTTTGGGGTCACCACCACCCACTACCTGCAGACCAACTACACAGATGCACAGGGCCTGTTCCTGTGGGTGTCCTGGGCCGCCGATTTGAGGAACACCTTTTTCATTTTCTTCCCGCTTTGGATACACCTGCGCTCCTCCGTGGGCATCAAGCTCATCTGGGTGGCGGTGATAGGAGATTGGTTAAACTTGGTGTTCAAATGGTAGGCATATAGATTGAGTTTTGGATGTGAAAATACTGTATGTGTGAAACAAATGTGTAATTTTTGTCTGGATTTTGTAGGATTCTCTTTGGGGAGAGGCCTTACTGGTGGGTCCACGAGGCATCCTACTATGACAACAGCGTCCGGCCGCACATAGAGCAGTATCCAATGACATGTGAGACTGGCCCAGGTGAGAAAAACACTTACAACTTTATATACTACAGCAAATGTGGTTGTAATGCTAAGAATACACATTTTCAAATCTAAAAAAATACATTTTCACTCAAGTATGTTGTATTAAATTGAATGGCCAAGCCTGTGCGGTTAAAATTGGGATTATAATTTCTTAATTAATACAACCATACCTGGCTATTCCTGCCATCTTTGCTACTTTACTACCAATATACAGTAGTAGGCCTACAGCAACTTGTGCAGTATACCATAGGACAAAATTCATCCCCAAAGCTCTCCAAAGTACTTCACAGAGCAAGAAGGATGTGTTTAAAGTGGGCCATAAAAATGAGATTAGATTTAGATTAGCTTTGTTTGTCATATGCAGCTTATCACACAGTCAACACCGTAATGAAATGTACGTGGATGAGAAGAAGCAGTCAGCTCACTGGTTAAAAAAGAAGTAGTATAGCAAACAACTATGTATTCACAGGTGCGTACTCTTCATCAAAAACAATAACTACATTTAAAAGCCAAATTAAATGAGTAAAACGTAAATTATAGCATGAAAATGAAGCCTAGAATAAGATACTTTCACACCTAATTAGGACCTTTATCAACCGACAGTGGTGGAACATAACAATGTAAAAAAGTACAAATTTTAGGTACTTTTACTTAACTTAAGTACAATTTATAATATGAATACTTTTTACTTTTACTTACATTTCACAGCCTGTATCTCCACTACCTTTTAAAAATTGGGTTAAAAGTATTTTATTTTTAAAGGGACCTCTCTATGATGAACTGGTTTAGTCCCAGTTTAGACCTGATTTGGTCCCAGTTTAGACCTGGTTTAGTCACAGTTTAGTCCTGGTTTAGACCTGATTTAGACCTGGTTTAGTCCTGGTTTAGTCTTGGTTTAGTCTTGGTTTAATCCTGGTTTAGACCTGGTTTGGTCCTGGTTTAATCCAGGTTTAGTCCTAGTTTTATTAATTAAGTATGAAAAAAATCCTAAATCTGCAGTTTTTCTTAAGTAAGAATATGGAGTACTTCTTCCACCACTGTCAACCTCGATATTGTCCCACATTTCCAGGGGGACTCTAAGGCACTTCCAAAACCCTGGCGTTATAGTAATCCCCCTCGTGGTTTCCTACAGGCAGCCCCTCAGGTCACGCTATGGGAGCGGCTGGCGTCTACTACACACTGGTGACCTCCATCTTGGCCATGATGATCAGCAAGAAGAAGATCGGAGTCAAGAAATCCACCCAGAAAGAATGGTACTAAATACTTTATACTTCCAATCCGGCTGAGGCTCTATTGATCTTGGCCTTATGTCGTGTTTTCAGCCCGTTATCGCCACAGACACTTTATCTGTTCCCGGGACAGTTGATCATTGACTTGAAGAAAACAACATGGCGAGAGTTGTTTTCATGTAAAGGAAACCGACGTCCCCAGATGGTGTGCTAACTGTTTTATAGCTTGTTAGAGGGCACAACCTTTAAATGCTTGTTAAATTTCCATCTGGCAAAATCATTGAGATTGAGGTTTGGCTGAGATTTACACATTTCATGCAAACACAGCCAAAAACAAAATTAGATTTGAACTTAAAAATGAGTAAATGCTCATTTATTGGCATCATTTTCCTAATTTAGTTTCACTTCAACCCAGTTTTGGGCCTGACACAGTATTTTTGAAGTATCGTTTTGCCACATTTTGGGGAAAAAACATGATTTGTGTTCAAATGTATTGGAAGTTGCTGTGCTGAAATGGTTTAGTAAGTTATCACAATAGTACTGTGATTGCAATATTCAAGATAGCTTAATATAGCTTAACTGCAGGTTTTTCTGAAATTGTGCCGCCCTCATTTCAATTAAATTAAATTCAATTTATATTGTATAGCCCAAAATCACAACAAAGTCGCCTCACAGGGCTTCACAGAAAATAGAAAGACAATTTTAGACAATTTGTACAATATTAATAGTGCCGGGGCATCCCCTGTCCTTAGACCCTCCTTCACGGCAAGGAAAAACTCCAAAAACCCATTGGGACAAAACGAAGAAACCTCGGGGAGATCCTCTCCCAGGACGGACAGGCTGGATGGGTGTGGGGAGAGGGGGGGGGCAACTTAAAGAAAAAACATTTCTGAACTCACAAAACACATATATACACATTACTTGTGTTTTTGTCTTGTGGTGTGAGAAAAAATGAAAACTTGGGAACTCCAACTATTTTTCTTTACATTTACATCTTATTTTTGTATCCAGCATCTGTCTATTTCTTTTTAGTCAATTGGGAAGTGTAGCACTATTATGCATCGGATAATCCATTATGGAGCCCCTTGTGAATAGACAAGATTACTCAAAATCTAGGTATGTTCATCATGAGGATGTAACATGGACAAAATATATAGAGAATTGGCTCTTTGATTGCTTTATAAACAATAAGGATTTTGTTTTGCCCCTTTTGCAGGTACCTGAAAGTAATTCTGTGGAGCGTCTTTTGGGCGGTCCAGGTGTGCGTGTGTCTGTCCAGAGTGTTCATCGCTGCCCATTTCCCACATCAGGTCATCGCTGGTGTCATCACGGGTGAGTGCTTTCACTTTTCAATAAAATTAACTCTAAATCCACTCGAAAAAGTACTTCCTAGTCCCTTATTTTCCTTGACTGGGTGTACACACTTACTATGAATAAATGGAATTGAATTGGTAATGTCATAGTTGCATTGTGGCAGGGCAGCCGCACATCTACCTCAGGGCAGCCGCATATCATTTAAATTCACTACTGAAAGAACAGATCTGTGTTTGTTCACTGAATGTGTTGAATAATATGAATCCAAAGTTTGCCAAATTCATTTCAGATTTAATAAACAAAAGTTCCATGTAAATGTAGTCCACAAAATCTGAAATAAATCCAGTTGACTAAAACCAAATTAAAATATGTTGTCAAAATGAACACTGCTGGCTGGGCCGCTGCTAGCCATTTTGGTGCCCTCAGCAGAAATATCTAAATGTTTGGTGGTGCCCCCTCCCAAAATAAATCTATCCAATAACATAGAATGACCCACTTTCGAATCTCCACAAAAAAATAATTGTAGAATTGTTAGATGCTATAATTTAATAGTTAATCCCCCTCAGTGCCCCCCAAAACCTGAGTTTCTCTGCTCAGGCTGCAAAGGTGTTGTTAGAGTCTGAACTCATGTTTTCTAATGAATTGATTACGTTATATCTGTGGTATGAACAGGGAAACAGGCACACGGGCACCGCTCCGAGCTCTGTGTGTTAATCATTGGCCACATTGACACAAACTTCTGTAGCTCTTCCTCATCGTTCTCATTGAATTAAAAGGCAGTGTTTGTCAAGTGCATTCAAAAACAACAGTCAATGTCATTCAATCAGTCATCAATGTGGTGCCCCTCGATGCACTTGGAGTCCCACGCACAGCGCGTTACCAGCTGACTGCTGGGATTACTTATGACAACGTGTGCCTAATATTCCACACTTTGTCCTTGCAGGTATGATCGTCGCTGAGGCTTTTAACCGCACCCAGTGGATCTACAGCGCCTCTATGAAGACCTACTTCCTCACCACGCTCTTCCTCACCTCCTTCGCCGTGGGCTTCTACCTGCTGCTCAAATCCGTGGGCGTGGACCTCCTCTGGACCCTGGAGAAAGCCCAGACGTGGTGCGTGCATTCGGAGTGGGTGCACCTGGACAGCACGCCCTTCGCCAGCCTGCTCCGAAACATGGGCACCCTCTTCGGCCTGGGCCTGGGCCTCCACTCCCCGCTGTACACCGAGAGCAAGAAGAGCACCGGCGCGGGGCAGAAGTTCGCGTGTGTCGTCAGCTCCTTGGTTTTGCTGCATCTTTTCGACTCGTTCAAGCCGCCCACTCACACCGCGGCCCTGTTCTACCTCCTGTCCTTCTGTAAGAGCGCCACGGTCCCACTGGTCACCGTCAGCATCGTCCCGTACGTGGTGAGCGGGGCGCTGGGTCTGCAGGGCAAGAAGAAGCTCTGAGACGTGAGTTAATGGGACAATTAGAGACACAGTGGACTTTATTCCATCGTCTGCTAGAGACTAGGACTAAAGCACTTTGCTATCATTTTTGAAATTGTCAAACCATCACCTCGCTCCATCTCTGTGGACTGCTTTGTGACATACTTTTTGATATATTTTATTTTTGAACATGTAAAATATTTTTTATTAAAACATTTAAAAGTATTGTGTTGTTTTGAATTTCAGAATGAAGGATGTTTGACTCTACATCATGCTCATGTTCAGCCACAGTGTCCCGAGCCACCAGTTGAGAACATAGAGGCTATATTAACAATGGAGGTAGCCTGTGTGGCTTTCAGCGCGGGCTAATGAAGCCAGTTCATGCCAGAAGTTTAGCCGTTTTGAACCGCTGCCATGTTGAATTTTTGGAGCCTAATTCCATATATGAAAGAAGGCACCTGATTGGCCAGTTATTTTTTGTTGATATCTTAAATAACGTTGAAAAACTTAAAAGACAAAGTGCTAAGACAAGCACTTGTGGGTCATATTAACCAAACTAATTCCAATAATGAGTTAAAGAGGGGCCAAAAAGTTTCACTGAAAAGTCAATAGGAGATTCCAGAGTCCGCCCCCGTATGCTAACTGGCTTCACGGAGAACTAGCTAATTGCACCTCCATCATTAATAGAGTTCGGGAAAACCCACTGTTGCCATGGAAATCCGCCATGTTTGCAGCTACTAGCAAACATTATTCATAGACCATTGGCAAGAAACATTAATGTAGAAAGCAGCCGTGGAACAGCTCCGTTAGCTCCTGAGTCACTGCTGGAATACAACTCACTGTAGTGTCAGAATGCTTTTATATGAACGATTACTCCAGTATTTTGCCTTTTAAAACCTCCATTGGTTTATTATGGAAAAAACGTTCTGCTAATCCCATAATGCTTTGTGATATGACATCATATTTATGAACTCAATACACTCTATGGTTGAGAACCATTGCTTAGCATCATGAATTTAAAGATGCTTACACTAGTAATATCATGTGACCTACAGTAACAAGACAATCCTGGAACAGAGCATCAGGGCAATTCAGTCTTCAGAGAAGTTTCACTGATCGTTAGGGTTAACATTATATTTGAGAATTACATTTTCAGCATTTTGATCCACTTCAATCCCCCATATTTGTTGCCATTATCCCATATTTACAATTTTTGGAGACAATATATCCATCCATTTTCTTCCACTTTATCCTTAATCCTAATTATACTTATATATTATAAGTAAACTTGATTTTGAACCTCAGACCCTTTGATTTCACAGTGGCCTGTGCTATTTCTGATCACCTCCTAGACATGCCCCTGGCATTCTTCTGTACTCTGTCTATGAACAAATTATTATTCCAGGGCAACATTTTTTTTAAACTTGTAATTACTATTATCAGTTACACTATAAAAGCTCTGTTTGTGAGCATGACCTACTAAAGATACCTGACTATTATTAGCACCAGACTACCTAGAATTTATAAACGCACAGCCTCTGCAGGAATGTACTGTGTATTGTTTGTCTTTTCAATAATTAACTCGACGCGTTGACCTTCTAATCTGGGGTTCAGTGGCGATGACATAGACTCACACGTCACAGAGATGCTCAGGTTCACAAAGTTCAGTCTGTGATGGTGCAACAGTGTGAGCAGAACATTCAATATTTGTCCATAAGCTCTGTGCAGGACACATGCTGCTGTGGCCAAACCAGCCACTGGGGGGAAGGAAATGTATAGGTTCAAGACTCACACAAATAGTAAAGAAATCCATGTTTTATTTTTAATTAAATTGTTATTAACCAAGACAATCCCAAACAGTCGGATAGATGCTAAATGTTGAGTATACCCTGTTTAAGGATCCCCAACAGCCCTAAATTCTGTCTAGTCTTTTTTTTGTTCATTGTTCAGTTCAGTTATGAATAAAATAATTACAATCATATATTACATTAGTCCCCTGATACCAAAGGGTCAAACTTAAAACATATGTGTATTGTTGGATATAATTCTTTCTTGAAAACAGTTTTGTTTTCAATCAATCAATCAATTTATACAAGAATGTAGCACAAAGTACTTTACAACTTCACCCACCCAACCCCGACAAGTATTCACCCATATACACAAAGAACAATTCCCCTTCGCCAACCAACCCCTCGGCATTTCTGAATTGAGATCAAATGACAAAGTAAATAGGATAGTTCTTTATTGATCTCACAATGGAGAAATTCACTAAACCAGATTTAAAGTTAAGTTTGACAGCATCTATATTATTATATTTTTTACATTGTGGGTCCAGGATTGTCCGCATGCTCATTTTGGGGGTTGCAGCTTGAAAAGTTTGGGAACCCTGCCCTAGTACATCTTTTAGTGGTGTATAGGAAAATCAGCATCCAGAGGAAATGTATGAACCCTCGGAGAGAACATGAACTCCTCAGAAAAGCATTACGCCATGGAATCAAACTGGACCTTCTTGTAGTGAGGCGGGTGCTAACTTCTATACCAAGAGCCTGCAACCTTGGAAATAACAATAATAATTTATCCTTAAGGAGAGACACTGCAGGGAAAACCTTTTTTTTTTCCTCCTTCAATTTCTTAACATATATTGAACATTTTTACAGATTTATTCACTCATTTTCTTAGGGGGAGACACTACAGGCAGTTTTGGGCCAGTTTTCTCTTAACATATAAACATTCACCTGGAAACTTAATCTTTACAATAAGGAGTGTAATTATTGCTGCGATGCACAGAACGACATGTGAAATTGTAACTTCAATCACCAAAATCAAAACCACTTTAGTAGCTCCTAGACTCCAAACTGCTCTTGGATTTAACAATATTTTGAAGGTTTGTTCAGAGGTATTTTTCAATATTTAATTCCTAGCTTGATTTATGGAGTTTTGAATGCCAAAAAGCAAGGTGAAATGTGACCCCCCCACTACTAACTAGCTTATTCAAAAACTAAACAAGA
>OMNZ01031543.1:0-11028 GCA_900303255.1 Lesueurigobius sanzi
AGAGGAATGGGCTAAACTTTCAGTGTCTAGATGTACAAATCTTGTAGAGTCATACACCAAAAGACTTGCTGCTGTTATTGCAGCAAAAGGGGGTTCCACAAAGTATTAACTCATGCTGTATGAATACTTGTGCATGCCAGACTTTTCGGTTTTCTATTTTTTGAAAAATAACAGAATCATGTATCATTTTGCTTTCACTTCACAGTTGTCTGTTACTTGTGTGTGAACTTTCAGTAAAAAATTCAAAATAAAATATTTATGTTTATGGTTGTAAACATGACAAAATGTGCAAAGGTTCAAGGTGTATTAGTACTTACGAGAGGCACTGTAATAACAGCTGTTAGGCACGTTTAGGTTACCACTCAAACAGCTTTTAAAAACATTCACACATAATATTCTATTGACTGTGAGACACACACTGAAAAAAGTAATTTTTATAGAAGTGATTTCTAAGTTTGAACCTGCAGTTAAGTGTCCTGTATGTTGTTTTTCCAGATGGATTGTCCCAAAGAGGCCAAACGCGGACTAGACCGGGCAGGTGGATAGGTGGAGCTGCTAGCAACAAAAGTTGTTGTTAGCAATTCTGCTGACTCCAAACTCAAGAGCCGCTCTCCGCTCCCCCCGAGCCGAGGGAACCGCGCCCGCTCGGCCCCTCCCCCCAGTTTACCCTCCGCATATCCATCTTGGCCAGGATACACAGCGCTGGCATTCCCTTTCAGCACAATTCTATAAGCCCGGGCGATTTGTCTGCTACCACAAGGCCCGCTGTCAATTGGGTACGTTTTATGGAGCCAGGGGGAGATTACCTACCAGCTCCTCCGCCGTCTTGGAAATTTATCTGGCCGACTATGTTTTTCCAATTCTCTGAATCAGCTTCCATAATGGACTACAGCCTGCCCCGGATCGTGCGTGTCTCAATTCGGCTTGACGTATGGAACCGAAGTGGCAAGAGGCCAAGCGAAGGCAAACAGAGCACAAAATACACTAAATTAAAAAGTCTCGCTGAGTAATTTCGACCGACTGCACTTTGTCTTGCGTTTATTTGGCTTGCGCATTGACATTTGTGGCATTGTTGCGTTGCACCGACAGCTCGGCATCCTTTCTCTCACTCCAGTCTGGCTCATTGTCAGCGCGTGATCCCTCAACAAACATCAGCATTCAGACAGCCGCTATTATGTACGCCGATCATTCTTTTTAACAATGAGGAATTACAGAAAAAGAATTACGCCGGGTCTTGGCTGTACCTGCGTCGCCATTTCGACTTTTTAAAACATTCTGTCAAAGCGGTGATTAATAATCGGAAACTGGCACAGGTCTCATGTTCAAGTACTCATGATGTGACACCTATGGCTTTAGCTAGGACACGGCTCAAACACTCAATCATGAAACCGAAGCGGGCGGGTTGTAAACAAACTCGGAGGAAATTTGAGTGAGGTGCTTTTTTAATTGCTGCACTTGTGTAAGCAACATTCTACCCAAGGCTAAGGTGTCGGCTAAAGGTTTACAAAGAAACTCTTATGCTCCTCCAAGACACTGACTGGCTCTTAAATAAAAACATATGATTATGTTTAATGGAGCTCACCAAAATGCCACAAATTATTATGCAGTGTCATCATTTTGAAAACATTCTGCACACTGCAATAGTACGGTATGCAACAAGTTATACTACAAACAGTAATAGGTTTAGTTGCACATTGTCTCTGAAGGAAAACTTGTCCTCTGCAATCAATCTCCAAATGTTGAGTCAGGAGTAACTACACTGCAAAAAATATATCTTAGTAAGTTTAAATCACTGGAATTAAGCATATTTGAACTTAATTGGAGTAATTCTGAAAAAATTCTGCCAATGGAATAAGACTTGTTGACTACATATTTGCACTAAAATGGGATTCATTATCTACTTAGTGGAATATATATTATTTTCTTATTTTACTTGTGTCAGACACTCTTGGTAGAAGTTAAAGAACACATTTACCGTATTTATTTAATTTCATATAAGATTGCATGATTTGTCTCATCCACGCAGCCTTTTATTGGGTTAAATATCACATGATGTTAAGTCTTTCTCTATATTAATAATGTAACAATTTAATTTAAAAAACTTTTCATGATTTTAGTCCTAGCACATCTTTTTTAAAGAAATTGTTATGTGAACCTTTCTACATATGTTGCAATTATGTGTGTTACACATCATGTATTATTGGATCAATATGTGGATATGAAACTGTTGAACCATGACTGCATTTTGGTTTATTTTTGAGGTGGAGCCAGGCTCATGGTCAGAGTCACCTGGCTGAAGGATTTAACCTAATGTGCATGTTTTGGGTTGATGGGGGAAACCGGAGCACCCGGAGGAAACACATCCAGACACGGGGAGAAACCTGCAAACTCCACACAGAAAGGCCACACGGCCCGGGAATCGAACCCGGGACCTTCTTGCTGTGAGGCAAGAGCGCTATTCCCTCCACCACCGTGCTGCCGGGTTGTGTTATAATTCATAAGCTCAGTACAAGTATGTTCATGAACAAATGTGGGGCTGCAGAGGCCCAGCTAGTACTATATGTTTTTTTCTTCTTCATTATGCATTATTTGGCTGGTGCGACTTACAGTCCGGTGCGACTTGTAGTCCGGAAAATACGGTAATGAGTAGCTCTCGAATGTGCAAAAAAGCCTTGTTGTTTGTTGAGTTCTATAAACTTTGAACGACATGTTCTTGTTTTTTTGCTGACATAAGTCTATTTGGTAATACAGTATCAGCACATGACGCTATGGATGCTAGAAAAAGCCCAGCACCTTCCACCCACAAACTTTCAATCCCCACATTGCTGTTGTTCAGAATAGGTCTGTTCACCTTGACTGTAACATCTGGCCGGCCCTCTGTAGACTTCATAGCAGCACATAGGAACGTCAGACTGAGCCAGATGGCCAAAGGAGGACGCATGGACTGGGCATACAGTATATGTATAACACGCATGATTTCCCCTGCGCCTGGGAGCGCGGGCATCTGCCGTGGACTTTCCGTTTCATCTTTCTTCTCATTGGGAATGAAAGAATGGCTTTTATTTCACACACGGGGAATTCCTTCACCTTCTCTCGCGCATTCCTCTGCTCTCCAAGTGATGAAAGCTCCGTATGGGAATCAGCCGCTCATTCCGATCCAGGCCCATCAGCCGGTGCCTTTTCCCAGACATAACCCATTTCCGGCACCGTGCCATGTAGCAATTTGCAAAAGCTATTCCGATAAGTAGGGGATGGGCGATGGTTGCAGTCAATTCTCCTCGCAAATTAAAGGGGCAAAGAGAAACTGCTGCACTGAAGTTCAGGCCAAAGTTTCAAAGATAAACAAAGTCAAAGTTTGGGGCCAATTGGAAAAAGAATGCTTGTAACAGCTTAACTACTGGCTGTGTTGTGCCAATGAAAAGACTACAGTGCAGCTTCCAGGTGGAGATAAAGGCTACAGAATGAATCAAACAGAAGATGAATTTGCTTTTTTCAAGGATATTAAGCTCCCACTGTGTTCGGGCCAGCGATATGAAGCTTCCTGTAGAGCGCTTTGTTCCCTGCGCTGTTCTGCTAAATTTGACTCAACAAAAGGTGAGCTTATGTTACCATTTGAACTTTAAAATTGCAGCAATTAGTATTTCCCTCACAACTCTATCGAAATGAGTGTCTTCTGCAAATGCTGCACTACTACTGCTACTATTGTTTTCCTCACCGCCAGCCGCTCCTGAATCCTAAGCGTTTCTGTTCAAATCAACATTTCTCTTGTTGTGTTTAGTGCGAGCCTACGGTAAAGATGTTTATCAGCACCATAAAGGCTTTATGTGTTGCCGTCAGTGTCCTTTATGTTACTTTCAATTCACAATATGCCTCACTAACTTTTGCTGCCATTTTATTGCTATTTAAAGTGCTTCACAAGTATCTCTGAGCAAAGGGGACATGCCTGACTTGTTGAAACTTTCAGGAAATAGCTAAACGAAGGAAAGAATCACAGGCATGAAGAACATGTTTGAAAGGTTTAAAATATGCCGTTAGCAGATTTGATATATTATTAAATAGCTGATGCAATATCTGTATCGCAAGAAGCCACTAAATATCGCAAATTCACTTAAGTCTTCCATCTGGCTGAGATTTTTACATTTTTTGCCAACACTCTCCAAAACCAAACATGCATGGAACTTATAAATGTGCACAAGTTCACTTTTAGTTATAACTTTCCTAATTCTTCGGCCTTGATTTGATCCTGATTTTGTGTTTTTGGAGTCTTCTTTTGACACAATTTGCTGAAAAGTTATTAAAGCGGTTTATCAAAGTTTCACAATATGTTGTTATCGCGATATTGCATGCCCGTATGGCATATCGCAAGTTTTTTTGTTGTTGTTTGAAAGGGACATTAAACTGCCCAAAATAACTCACAATCAAATAATTCAAACGGTTATTGACTGTTCTTGTGTTGACACTGCCTGACCACAGGCAGTGTCAGGCAGTGTCAACACGCTCCAGCGCCTTTAGCTTTGATCACAGCACCATTCTCTGTGGCATTGTTTCAATAAGCGTCTGCAATGTCCCAAGATTTATTTCCATCCAGCGTGGCATTCACCTTTTCACACAGATGTTGTATTGATGAATCCCACGGATTCTCAGTGGAGCTAAGATCGGGACTCTGTGATGGACAATCCATGTCATGCTCGCGAACCACTCTTTCTCAATGTGAGCCCAACGAATCCTGGCATTGTCATCTTGGAATATGTCAATACATCAGGGAAGAAGAAATCCATTGATGTAATTACATGAACATCCCAAATGACCAGGTTATCAGCTGATCTCATTCTTTGGGCACAAAGTGTTGCTCATAAAAATTACCCAACTGCAGCAACCACAGGTTTTACGTTTGTGAAGGTTCTCAGTCGTACAGGAGTTGTCCATCGTAGGCAAAAATTCTTCAGTCTTCATCTGTACAGCCTAAGCCTAGAGGCTGACTCCTCCTGCTGGTTCACTGGCTTTATAAACCCACAGCGTGCTCCAGGCCTTGAGTAGCTGATGACGATCTTTGGAGTAAGATCGAAACGTCCTACACTCCAACTACAGAGTACAGATGAAGACTGAAGAATTTTTGCCTACCACAGGTCTCTTTACTTACTTATATCCAGATGGTGACTTTAATACTGGAAAAAACATCTTGGAAAATAAATGACGCTGTGCAAATTAATTAATTATTAAATGACTTATAATATGTTATTATAATATAATAATGACTTAAATGAGATTAAAAGATAATAAATTGGTCTAAAACTCTAAAACTTTCTTAGAAACGACTGCATTGCTGGACTATGTTTTACTAAATAACTAAAATGATGGTTAATGTACATGTACAGGTAGTTGCAGTTTTGGCTGATGTAATAATGTTTTGCTCAAATACTGCCTGCTGTGTCCAATTTGCTGAATATCAAAATTACCATTCCTCTGTTTGATGGAATGTGTGCAAATTGCAATGTGTGCAATGTGTGCAAACTAAAATATGCACACATTTCGGATTTGTGGCATTACCATGTAGCATCAAAATCACGTTAAACATTCAATTTGACTTGCTTCTGTCTGTAAAAACCCCGAAGAAAAAGTCAGAGTTTATTATGGAACTCACTAAGCGCTAGCATCAAGGTTAATGATGAATATGATTTGCGGGTGTTACATTATGCAGACCAAGATCATACTGTGGTTCAACATGCTCTCCTAACATAACATATTGAACTCCTCCGTCACCTTGTAGACGGGTCGCGAGGGGCTGAGTGAGTTTGTGGATACTGCGGTGGAGGTGGCGGTCCACAGCTGGAGCCCTAAGCCTCCATGACTGATGCCTCTGCTGCCTGCTCCTCTTGACACCAGATTATTGTGCTGTGCTTTAATACAGCCACATGCCATAAAGCACCAGTCACACGCAGAGAACGGGGATGTCTGCCTGCTCTGCTCATCCCTGAGGTCCTCCAAGACTAACTGGACTGCACATATAGGCACCACTCGGTTCATTAAGACTTAAGACGATAGATGAGCATGAAAATGGAGCCGCAAACAACAAATCTTTGTATCGAAAGGCCAGAAAGTCTCAAAAATGGGGGGAATTGTTATAAATACAGTCAAAATCATTGTACTGAATGCGCTATTCACATTTTGTTGCTGAAATAGACTAAATTTAGTCCATTTTGATGCATAAAATTTGCAATACATTTTTTTTACTCTTATACTTTTATATGCCCGTAATATAAGGTTTCAACTTGATAAATTGATACAAAACATATTTTCTCCCTATTCCCCTGCAGTGTCTCACCTTAATTTGAATATTACCCATGCTGCAACAGCCCAACAAACAGACAACAATAACCTAAACTCCTCCACAGTCTTCGCATGCACCAACAATGAGCCAACCGCTCCTGTAGTGCACACCTGTTACGAGCCGGCCAGGTTGGCCTTCTGAAACCCTAGCCCCCCCCAATAAAGAGCTGACAGAGAGGTCATAGGTCAGCCCACAATGGAAAGGTAACACCCCTTGCCCCTCTGCCTGGGAAACAGTAGTCAGGCTGGTAAACTGTCCCCGGGCTTGGCGTCGACAAACTTCCCCTGCACCGGCCCATACATGGAAATAGAGAGAAAAAGACAATTCATTAGCCTAGACGTAAATGTTTATTCTATACAGCGCACGTGTTGTAAGAAACTGTAATCCCGAGGAGCGTTTTGTGTGCAGCGTGATGTAAAAGTGATGAGTTCCTTTGCTTTGGGGAAACATAACCTAATTTGTAACCCTTAGCTGGAAGTCAGAAACAACGGCATGTTTTTTTCCCCGGATCAGGGGTCAAGCGGAGTACAAAACACAAAGCAATCAAACATGAATCTAAATGAGTGAGAATTACCGCTCTGCATCATTTATTAATTCAAAATGAAAAAAATGAAAAAAAGAGAATAGGCTTTCATGGTGCTAAATAATTCCTGGAAACACATTCACACAGTCCATTTATAATAGACGCATTGCGCATACATCAACAGTGCGAAGCCGGCATTCGTAATCCGTGCCGGGTTTCACAACATTCATGAAATTTTGATTTTTATAGTGGCCAGACCGGCGTCTAAATTTTGCCTCTAGTGTCTCGAAAAGGCCAAAGGTGAAACTGTAAATGACCTCAACTGGTAATGGCGCGAGTCTAGAACCCTGCGGGACACAAGAGTGGGACACAGTGGGTTAATGAGTCAGCGCACTGCCCTTGTTTAAGAGCTCCACCAGTACATTTGCATTGATGGGGGCTAGTATTTATGAGCAGCTGTTTGGCACTGTTGACTTTATCACTGACCATTTCGGACCCGGGCGGGATCACTTGGCCGGCGCTTCACCAAATACTGCAGGAATTGGACAACAATCGCAGCCTTGACTACTTGATGACTCTTGTAGTAAGAAAAATGCAACATATTCAGATAAAGATAATGAAATATTAGATGTACTGTATGATAGAATGCATAACGCTTACAGGAGTGGCAGTTTAGAAGCTATACTTTCCTCTCCTTGTTGAGTTTAAACAAGTATTATTAAAAGTAAATCAAAATTCTGCTTAGGGCCCTGCGAAGGCTTGGACCGGCCCTGTATATTTAAATGGTAAATGTTAAGTATATGATGTAATGTCAATCAGTCGAGCTTTCAGAGTAAGGCTTGGCTTGGAATGTCACTAGTAAAAGTCGTTTGATCGTACTCCAATGCAATTTAAAACTAAAACTCATAACCAAATCGTAAAAACTGATAATAAAATATTTTCTGTCTCTATGAAGTCATGAAACCTGTTAACCCTTCAGTTTAGACCTCTACAATGTTCATATTCCAGTCTTCTCTCAAATGCTCCCGGGCATGTTTAAAAAAGTGCAATCACTCAAAACTGAACATTGATTGTAAAACTTAAATAGCCATAATTGGGATCACAGTACTTTACCCAATTTATGCAGCTTTATCCAGTATTATTACTTCATATTCTTAGTGCAAAGGTTTTCAGTTACAGGTATGCAAAGGTTTGAACACACAGGCCAAACTTTTGCATACCACTATTCATTCAGTCCCTCCCTGATGCCGGGAGTTAGGAGAAGCCCGGATGAGGAGGGGATTGTTGAGCTCCATAACCCATGTAGTCAATTGTAATGTTAATATTGCACATGTTTATGCAGTAGATGTAAACTAATAGTAATTGTAGTAACAGCAGTATAGCAGCAGCAGAATCTGCCAACCCTAAATAACCCTTGGTGAAAACCTTGGTGGTACCTGAATAAATGGCTGACTTGAGGGAGGAATTACATTTCTTCCTTCTCCTTCACTTCCTTACAAGCAGTTTGCTAAATAAACTGCATTACTTCTCCACAGCTAATACAACAAGCCGCCCGTTCAATTTCAGCTTCACTGAGCCTTGCCGCCATCTTGAATATTTCATTACCATTACCATCCTGTCTTTATGATTGAGAGGTTCCTCTGCAGGAGCTTATCCAGTTACAGAGCTTGTTTAAGAGGTTAGACCCACTCAAGCCTGTCCTGGGGGCGAGGAATTCAAGCCATTGCAGGTCACAATATCTGCGGGCTACCGAGTCTACCCAAACCAAATTGGCTATTATGAGCGCTGACAGTCTCTTAACTTTTTCATGAGATGGTTGATGGCGCTGGCAAAAGGAATCTTTGGTATTCTCCCATCTCATCTACAAATGCAAATATTTCAGGTGGGGGAAATTACAAGAGGAAGAAGTCTTTATCACGAGCCAGTTTTTTTCTAATTGGGTCTTTTGATGTGAGCCAATGAGTCAAGTCTGCAATTATAGGAACCAGTCTGTCAGCTTCAATCAATCGATGTTGATGCTTTAAGAGTCGGTATTATGCTAATTGGAATTTTGGGGCTTTTTATAATGTTGTCTCCTCAGCCAAATCATATACCTGGAATGATGTTTTGTGTCATTGATGGATCTTTCAGTAATCCGGCGAATTTACTCTCCCTCTTTCATACTCAAACGTTTAAAAAGCCTTAAGGGGAAAATTATTATAAACTTTCACCTGGAAACAAATACTGTAAATGACTTCATCTTTACAACAAGGAGTGTAATTATTCACGGATTCAATGTTTCTCCAAAGAACTATATGGGAAATTGCAACTTCAATTACCATTTTCTCAAAATGCATTTTTCTCTTATTACTTAGCTTACTTTAGTAGCATCTACTAACTTTCCGAGCCTGGCGTCACCAGCCTGACTCCATGTATAACTAAAACTTTCCAGGCTTGTTGTTTTGAAGGTTTGTTCAGACGGATATTTTAATGTTTCATTTCAAGCCTGATTTATAGAACTGAAAAAAGCGGAATTTGAATTCTCCCCAATAACTAGTTCAATATATCCAAAACCTCATCTGAACAAATCTTTGTAACTAATATGTCAACAAAATGAAAGCAAGCACATAAACCTGACTCTGTCCATTATTTAGATGTCATTGCAAAAGTATATTGGCCATTTCTATGCAGACCTTATTCTTCTATGAAAACATGAAAGTAGAGAAAAATACATTTCTTTCTCATGTTTATGTCAGTAATATACAGCAAAAGTTTCAAATTGATATGACTGAATTCATTTTTCACTCGCAGTGTCTCGCTTTAATATAGCCTAGTATTATGGCATTATGGTAATGTGAATGGACAAGGGTATTCCTATCAAGTCAGAGGCGAGATGACTGTTGTTATTTTCCAATGTCCTTTCAGCTGAGGACGTTAATTCCCAGGGTTGTTCTAATTATGTGCTGTCTGAAAAATGTAAAATGTGCCAATGCAGCAAATTGGAAGCTGGCATCTCAAGGACAAAATCTCAGTCAAGTTAATTTGGGCTTTTGGTCCATAGCTCTGTGTCTGAAATCTAATAAGGAAAGACCTCTTTGTAAATGCATGAGCAAATGGCATTGCAATATTTAATATAATTGTATGGCACGAGAACGGAGAAGATTAGCAAAGCAGCACA
This sequence comes from Lesueurigobius sanzi, assembly GCA_900303255.1. Classification (NCBI taxonomy): domain Eukaryota; kingdom Metazoa; phylum Chordata; class Actinopteri; order Gobiiformes; family Gobiidae; genus Lesueurigobius; species Lesueurigobius sanzi. The sequence goes on from OMNZ01031543.1 coordinate 10,009, forward strand.
ATTGATGGAGAGGGAGATCAGTTTTGTTTTTTGGTTTGGTCTAAAAAGACTTATTAAGTCCCCAGGAAGACTTTGTGGGGGGCTAATTAGGGTCCTAATAAAGAATAAACAATTGCAATGGAGTCACAGTTCAAATTTGAAAATGCAACATGCAAAATCATTATGTTTGCAATGAAAAAACCTCCATAAAGTGAACTACTAAATGTTATACACCAGTCAAAATTTTGGAAACACTTTTTATGAACTGTTTTTTTCTTTCTTTTCAACACTATTTCCATTGTATCATTCCCATTGAAGGCATTAAACTGTGAATGAACACGTAATTATGTAGGAAACAAAAAGGGGTGAAACAGCTCAAATTCTTCTGACTCTGCACCCTTTATTCTTGGCATTTTCTCAAAGAGCTTCATAAGGTAGTGAGCTGAAATGGTTTTCAACAGCCTGTGAAGTGAGAACCATTTGTGGGGACTACATCATGAAGCTCCTTGAGGAAAAGGCAAAAGTGCAAAGCAGAAATCAAAGATTATTTTGAAGAATCAATGTCACCTTATTTTGTTTAAAGTGGACATACTGTATCCTGCATATAATACACATCTTTAAAACAGGCTTTCATTATGTCTGTGCATTGATATTTTATAAATTCAAATAACGCCTCACATACATAAACAGTATGTGTCAGGGCTGATGAGCATTTGGCCTGGAGCGCCCCCTACAGCCAACAGTGGGAATCACATGGTCAAAATAAACAATTAGCTTTGATTTAAACATGCCGCTAGAAGTGCTATGGAGTTTCTCTGTCCATGAAATGAAACAGAACTGATTCAATATTGGATTATTGGCTTTAAAAATGTGGAGGACAGTTTGGGGGTTTGAACAATGACATAATTGTTCCAGGCAGTAGGAAACCAAGCGCTGCAGACGTCAAAATGAACGGACCAACGCAAACAGGATTCATTCAAGTCCCATGGGGACGACGGAACAATGTTATAACATGGTTAAAAGCATGATATGTCTCCTCTA
>OMNZ01031549.1:2003-23346 GCA_900303255.1 Lesueurigobius sanzi
CACCTGTACAGGTGCGTCTTGGTTAAACACAGTCTGCAACAATACAGCCTTCAGGAAGCCATTGGCGCTTAACTTTGTGGGTGTGTGAAAATTCTAAACAAACTAGCGTTAGCTGGCCAGACACTGAGTTGAGATGATTTTGACTTGATCGCACTACAAACTTGTGTCTCTGTGGTGGAGTGTACAGGGGGGGGGCTACTAGCCGCGATTAGCTGCTCACACAAACAGGGCAGGGGGCGAACAGAGAGCAGCACACAGCTGATGGTGTTTGTGAAGAAATCACTGCGCACTTGAAAGTCCGCGAAAGTTTAGTGGTTATTGGTTGTAATTTAAGCAAGGCTACATTTCATTTGTCGCTGATATTTGCCTCTTAAATTTTTAAATTAATGTTTGGGTGTTAAACCGCAATGTTTGAGAGGAGAGTATATGTAACCATAGCAGCCATCTGCACGTGTCGCCTAAGAATGTGATGTAATTTGCGATCAGTGCTATTGCTCAGTTTGGACGGGCGGCCAGCTCTAGGAAGAGTCCTGGTGATTCTGAACTTCTTCCATTTACGAATAATGGAGGCCACAGTGCAATCCTGTCTCTGAGGTCTACAGACAGCTCCTTTGACTTCATGGCTTGGTTTGTGCTCTGACATGACTGTCAGCTGTGGGACCTTATAGACAGGTGTGGGCAGTGCTTAATTTGATCCGGCTTTTGGGGGAATGCATTCCGGGAAATCGGAATTTTGAGCTGTATTGGATCCGGGAAATTAAATACTCCAACAACTTTTAAATATGCAATTATTTTGGGCTGTTCCCCCATAAAATCCACCCAGTACACAAGTGTTCCTGAAAATCTGGATTTACAAATTAAGCACTGGGTGTGGGCCTTTCCAAATCCAAATGCAATTAGTTGATTTGACCACAGCTGGACTCCAGTCAAGTTGTTGAAACATCTCCATGATGATCAGTGGAAACAGGATGAATCTGAGCTCAGTATTAAGGCGCATATAAAGGCTGTGAATACTTATGTACATGTGATATTTCCCTTTTTTATTTTTAATAAAACGGCATTTAACATAAAAAAAAAAAAACTTTTTTCAATTTGTCATTATTAACTATTGTGTGTAGATTGGCTATAAAAAACAATAATTTATTGAATACTTTCCGCATGCACTGCATGAGCCAGCACTTTGTGCACAGAATATGCGGCCCACATGAACGGCTGCAGTTGTAAACGACCCGACACGCGGTGTTTGGCCCAATGTTAGACGGGGGACCTAGCCAGAAGTCAGTCAGAAGAAACTTACGAGTGTGGGACAGTTATGGCCCACCCTAGACAGATTTGAGGGCTGGGACAGGTGCAACGTCCTGAAGTGTGACTGTACACTTCTCCTTTGGGACCAGGCAGAGAGCAGGTTTACATAAGGTCATCCGGAGTTACAGCGAGGAGCACTCCAGCAGAGGTGTATTGTATAATGCAAGTTGCCCTGCCTGCTGAGATGAGAGGATAATATGCTAACAAATGATAGTTCACAAAAAGGACTAAATTACAGGAGCAGTACCACCTCAAAAACCCAATCTCATTTGATCCCAGAAGCTAAGCAAGGTCAGGCCTTATGACATGATATAAATAAAACTTTTCTTCTTCATTTGTAAACATTAAACAACGAGGAGCACTGCATTACACAGTTTTAACACACAATGTAGTCTAGAAGTAAAAACTGTGCATCATGGTCCCACATACAGAAGCTGCTGTATTTTTGCCTACTACTATCTGTACTGTACTGTACTATACTATACTATCTGCGGGGAATCGTTTGAGTCCAGGTCAGTAGTTGTTTCTGTTTTACATTGCTTTAGCTTAAATGCTGCATTCATTGTTAATGTTTACTGTTAACTTGCAAGTCACTTTTCCACATTCCATTTCACCAGCATTCTGTCAGCATTTAGTGGACAAAAGAATCTCATAAACATGGTTTATGTAGCATAAATGGCATTTAAATCAGACCTTATTTGTAGGCTAAAATCTGTTCCATATAAACATGGAACAGATTTTAAGTTAATATTTTGCCATTTAAACTAATATAAGAGCTAAATATATATTGTAGGGGGTCCCGAGTTGTGGCCGGAAAAGCTTAGAAACTCCTCGTTTAGAGTTTAGACATGTTTGTTGTTTATATTGGGGTTGCTTTTGATCTGTGTAAGCTCTTCACAACTAACTAAAGCTCTAACAATTGTCTATGCAATTTTGTCTGATTTGTGTATACTGAATGGTTCACAACTATTGAAATATTCTGAGATAATATATCAGTGAATAGTGAACTGAAGTTTTTGAATAGTGACTTTTCTATTCACAGGAAGGAAGGAAAAGAATAGTGCTCTTTATCCATTGATGATTTGGCATTCCCTGACATTGTATCTTTCTGTTGCCACTACGAGTAATAGCTGGTGATCCTACCCCCCCTCCATAAGTCCCGTCCTTCTTCAGATAAATGTTGTCCGAGAGGTGCATTATTTACTGTGTTCAGAGGGACGGGGCACTGTACAGTGAGTTTTGCAGTTACCGTCATAAGTGCCGCTCTCCAGCAGAAGTCCACTCTCCTCCAGGATCCTGAAATCACCCACACTGATGAAGTTATAGTCCACGCCCGGTACCTCTCCATCCCGAGGAAGTCGAGTGGTACCTGGGGTAAAAAAAGAAAAAAAGCACAAACATATTGATCAAGAATAAATGGAGAAAAAAAAGCCAGGGTGAGAGGGGATTGACTACTATGTCTTTTTGTGGAATATGAATCTGAAATGGCACTGATGATGCGAGGGCTGAAAGGCTTGGGCTGGCCCTGTTTGGCTCGATCTCCAAAAGGACATTCTCAAAAAAACGACTTGTTTTAATAGATACAACAGATCATGTATAAATAAGTAGGAATGTTAACGGGAGTCACTTGAAAGTTGATTTTCTCTCTGGATCCATGCTTTGTTTGTGCTGTTGTGAAGGGCCATGGTTGTGTTGGAGATCTGTGCTTCTCTAGTTTGACAACGCAAACTAATGAGCACATCTGTAATTATAATATTGCTATATATGGATGGAGTGACTTCAGTATCAATGCAAATGACACAAAGCCAATCTCAGTTGTTCTCTCTCGTTGTGAGATGGAACAACACTCTTTTATTCTGATGGCAGGCCTGATACATCCATGATGAATCTCCAGGAGGAACAAATGGACACCAAATGATTACATTTGCATGATCATTATGTAAACTCAATTCCATGAATAAATAAGCGGGGCTGTGGCACTTTGGCACTGAAGGCTAATTAGATAGTGTGTCACCAAACTTGTAAACTCCATATACCAAGGACCAGCCATGAATTTCGAGGCTGAAATTATTTATGGCAAGGGAGGCCGGACAAAGCATATAGCATGCGGCTATGCATCACCACCACATTCACATGTAATCTCTGTCACTGAAATTTACCGTCCGCCATGACATAGGGGAAATTCATTCACTCACTAGGATGTGGAAATGTGAGCAGGGTCAGCGAAGGGAGGGCATGGGTATCTAATCTATCCCGGCTCGCCCAGGGAGTAACAATCGAGACATGCAACCAGAGGATCACACATGCAACCATAAATATTCATTTGCATTCAGAATAACAATTTACATGTGGAATTCAGCTCAGCCCCAGTAAATCAAAGCCTACAGCACAAACACACACTGAGACAATACGCAGTCCACTGTGATGAGATTATAAGCCGGAGCCAGGGACGTCCTGCTGGAAGATGACTCACAAAATCCGCAATGATATGGCTTTTGTAATGTCAAAACTGGAATAGTGACAAACCTCGATTTCATTTACAGAGGGACCACATTAATGAACCATAGGAAAAATACATCGGACTATTTACGGATATTCAATGTTCAGACGTTGACTGTTCAATTATCTCCAGGCCTGTGTTGATGTCAAAAACTTCTCCTGCATTAGACAAGCTGGATCGGTGCATCTCTGGTTCCAACTATATTGATTGATATGGAACCAACTACTCAACTAGTCACTACGGTTGGGATTCCACTCATGAAACCATACACAGTGAGGGATGTACAGTGACCTTTCCATCATCTGTACCCAAACACTACTTCATACATATTATGCTTAATTTCCAAAAATCCTGTCTGCTTGATTTTATATTGAAGTTTCTTTTTTTTTTTTTCATAATATGCTTTCCCTCTAATTTGTCTAACTAATGTATACTGTATGGTCTGAAGACAAGATACAACCAACTACTGTATTTAAAGCTTCCTATTTAGCTATTGTTTTTGGTTTATTTGTTCTGTGCCACTGTATGCTTTGGCTGCTCAAACCTGTCCTCTAAACCCAATTACTCCAGCTACAATACTGTTTCTGCGCGGTCAGTCCCAGATCTATCATTTGAGCTGTCAGAGCCAAACGGTGTGGACTGGAGTATACTATGGTGAATCTGTCCTCTGGCTAATAATAAGGCCTTCCTGTCCTTTGAGGCAACACCAGGGGAAACAGAACATTCTCAAAAGCCAGGCACTTTCCTCTTGAAAAGGGAATGACTGGATGTTCAAACATGTACTTTAGAGGCATCTTCAAATACGATGTTAGATGGTGTCCTTCCGCGTCTAATACCAGATGAAAACAGAACTGAGAGCTCAAGTGTGGTGGGCTGTATCTAAAGAAAAACTTTCAGCCAGGAACAAGGAAGACATGAGCGAGCACACACAAAGGTTCCAAATGCAATTGGATACACTGAAACCACAGCAATCAAAAGAAATCATTGACATCAAGGATACGGTCTGTAACCACCTGCAAAGTTGCCTAACGACAAATAAGGCTAATGCTACTAATCCTAAAGATGCCAGCCAAAAACAGTCACAGGCTTATGCTACAAAGGCTTTGTAAAGAAATACACTGAATAACTCATTTTGCCAGATTTAATGTGTGAGGCCAAGTGAGAGAAGCCTACAATTGGTCTATCAATTGGAACTGAAATAAAGTGTGAAATTTTACTGACACAATTTCTCACAAGTTCATCAGACTGTGAGATGTGAACAAAATCCAAACTGTCCTTTATATGTTTTATTATCTTATGACCCATGAATTTAACATGGTGTTCTGTGCAGAATTTCATGTTTTGTGCGTCTGTGGATGCAATGCCCTTGAAAGGTGAAGAGAGTCACAATGCATTAGTAAATCCATGTTTCTGTTTTGTGGAGCATTATGAAACACACCACTTTAAACCGTACTACGCCAACGAGAAGCGATTCAGATCTCTTCACTCTGGTACAACAATGTTTAAACTAAAATACAAACAAAACCATGATTTGTGGTTGGCAGAAAGAGCTAACTTGTCCAAAATGATCAACATTTTGGGTCAATGTTTTTCAGTTTACGGATGATATCATGGCTTGTGACATCCCCAAGGGCCCAAAGATTTACCTGCTGGGTCTGTTTCCCAAGGACTTGTTTCCAAAATGATTTCGATTGCATCGAAGAAGGCGATAACAAGAAACTGGCTAAATGGGGATCCCCTCGAGTGGAACAAGTGCAAGGGATTGTGGAGGAGGTGCACACACGGTGGAGAGAATGAATTTCTTTCTGCGACTACCGGGTGATCTTTATTTTCAACACTGGACCAGGTTTAAGCAGAGGCTCCATGTCTCTCCCGTTTGACTGTTTTTGTGTAACCTAGACATGTTGTGGTGAACAGTACCCCCCCTTTTTTGTTTGTGTTGTCATTTTCTTTGTGTTGTGTCGTTAAAAAAATAACAACAAAAAAAGTTAAACAAAAAAAAAGTCCCAAACTCCTATTTTTGAACAGTGTCACATTTTGTGTCCATCTCGGTTCTCATTAGGGAGTCTTATGGGGTCTGTGTTTCCCTATTGCTGATTGTTATATGAAGGCTTCTTCTCTGTAGTTTTAAATGATTAGCAGCCGTGAAATATTTTTATTAAGAGCTGCGGATTCACATAGGACCTGTGTGAGGATTCTGGTGACCATGAGTTCGGGTCATCATGACTTTTTACGCTTGAATGATAACATTTAACAAAGGGATTGGCAAACAGCTTTTCCATCTGTCTTCCTATCATTTTTAGCTTTATAATATTCAAGTTTTCCTGAATTATAGAATTATGCAAAATAACTTACTCCTGTCTAAATTTGATTTACTTGGGACCCGATTCACCATTGGACGACCTTGAAAGCGAGATGATACATCTCAACGGGGCTATCCCTGAAGGCGCAGCCACACCTTGACGATTTAGCCAGGTGAATACATTTACTGTATCTGTCAAAGGAATAAGTCTTTGTACAAATGGAATAAGAAAAAAAAAACAGCTTATTGCACATAAAATAAGAGAAACTATCTTTTGCTCTTAAAATTTAGGAAATACATTTAATTTTACTTGGGAAAATGAACAAAAACATATTTCTTTTAGTATTTTTTTACTTGGCAAGTCACAATTACTTAAAATAAGATTATATATTCTCATTCTTAACCCCAGAATTGTTCACTTATTAAGATGTAATATTTTACAGTGTAATTTGACTGAACAGACTATTAGTTACTGTATCTTAATCATAGATCTGGTAAATATTCGTTCTTCATGGCCTAATGTATACAGTAAATACAGATACAGAGAGACTTTATTGTGTGGCATTCAATGATGTGTTAAGGTGCAGCAGCATGCCACACAATGAGTGCAATTGAGACGAAAGCCCATGTTAATCCACTCCAAGCAATATGTTCTAGGCATAACCACAGATTGTACAGAGTAATTTACAATAAATATACACATAATTTTATTCAAAATCTAATGCTGTGTCCAAGCAAATCTCATTTTTCTTACAGGCTTCCCACTCACATATTGATTTAACTGCAATAAGAAAATGACTTGTGCAGCGGAATAACAGCAGTGAAATGCAGCGCACAGATGAGGAAAGCCAAGAGACAAGGCCATTACTCAAGCAGTCCTGGATATATTACACCGTGGCTCACTTCTAATGTCAGCCCCGGCCACCAGGTAAATAACGCCTAATGATTTTGTATTTGTTCTGCTCTGAAGTGCACCCATGGAAGCGGTGTGGGTAAACACGTTCGCAACAAATGGTATTAATCAAAAGGGACGTATGTGTGGAGTTTGTAGCAGAGGTGGGCAGGGGCTCCAACAGATTTGTAATGGCTATACAAATTATTATGTGGTGCCTCAAACAACAATATCAATATTTTCATTGGAACTACAGAGGGGAAGGATAATAAAAACAGACGACTCCTGGATTGGCGTCTGACCTGGCACATCAGGGTCCCACGTCATGGGAATGCTAAATTTGGGTGTCATGGGTGTGCTTGTTTTTTGTTTGGTTTAGTTCCTCCTATTTCCAGTTTGGATAGGTAGTCTAGCCATTTGCTTGTTAAGAGTCATGCTTAGAAAAGAATTCTATTGAGTTTTGCAATTTCACACGGTCGTCTCATTCACAACACTTAATCCTCACCACACAATTGACTACACTTATAAATCACATCATCTCATACTGTACCTTCTTGTTTGGTGCATTAGTAAAGGTTTCCACGTCCTTTTCCTTTCAGCCACGTTGTCCTGTGCACTTTACTACTACAAGTACCGCGTTCAGCCGTTGACACGCGCTCTGAAGTAGGAGAGGGAGTGCAGTGAAAGGCTGGGAGGAGACCGGTATAACGCATGCACTGCTCTTATGGATTTTGTCCTTCACAAAGTAGTTTGTGCTTGAGCCAAAGGAGCGCTGGCCTGGACACCTGCCACTTATCGTTTGTGCATGTGTCAGTGCGGGCCATTCGGGGGACACAGACCCTTCCCCAATTGAGCCTGAGCCAGCCCGGCACGGTTCAGATGGACAAGTGTGATTACACCCTACAATTGTTTATTGTGTTGTAAGTCTTGAATAAGAAAGATTCCACAGCTTCAGTGACATGCACACGTTTGTGTTATTGTTGCCTGGGCAATAGCCCTTTTGCGGCTGCTGCCCTTTTGTTCTCTCTCTATTTTATTTTTTCAGATTAAGTATTTAAAGCATGTTGTTTGACTGACTGTATACTGGTTATTACCGGTTGCTACTTCAGGTGAGCCTCATCACCGCTCATACGATAGAACCATGGCCGTTTAGCTGAAGTGTTGGCGTTATTAGTTATTAGCAGACTAATAATACAGCACATCGACTTGTTACCGGTCCCAGTCGCCGTCTCTTCCCCGGTCATCACAAACACACACACACAATGTGCGTTTGTGTGTGCGCTCACACACTCTCTCATCGCGTTCACGCGCTGCCCCGACCAAGACACATCCTGACCAATAACATGAAGTTTACTCAGACTTTGTGTGAGGAGAGAAGCCACGCCAACTAGATGTGCCTCCCCGTAATAGGTGGTAGGCTACGGAACTTAGCTGCCTTAGGACAACGGATGAAATTTAGCTACTGTGCATATTTACGTTGATGCTTTTGGCCGACATGTTGATTATTGTCCTATATCAAATAAATAAATAAATAAAAAATAAACTTCATCGCACACTTTGATGATCTCAGGGCCGCTGCTAGCCATTTTGGTGCCCTAAGCAGAAATGTTTGGTGGTGCCCCCCCCCCCCCCCCCTCAACAACTACACAAAAAATAATTATAGAAATGTGTCCAATGGGCTATATGCACAAGCCCACGTGACCAACTTCCTGAGTCGTAAACCGGAGCCGAGCTTCCGCCCCGCATCAAACTGCATTGAATTTTTAGCAGATCTCAGACAAATCCAAAGATATCTGTAGATAACCTGGTGGACAGCGATTTACTGATACGATGTTGCGTAAACAGCGAAAATTTTGATGCGGGGCGGAAGCTCGCCTCCGGTTACGACTCAGGAAGTTGGTCATGTGGGCTCTCTATGCATTCAAGATTCAAGATTCAAGATTCAAGATTCAAGATTCTTTATTTGTCAAACCATGTGAATGGTTCGAAATTATGTTTCTCTCATCCTTGATTGTGGAGCGGGGGAGGGGAAAGAGGGGAGGGGGAGGGGGGGGAAAGAGGGGAGGGAGTTCAGCTTCCCGATGGCCCTGTGTACGAAACTGTTCCTCAGTCGACTGGAACTGACCCGTAGATTCCACAGCCCATTACCTGAGTTTAGATGCAATAACTTATTTTTTTAATCTATTTTATAGTTAATACCCCCCCGCCCCTGAGTTTCTCTGCTCCGCCCCTGCATCAAACCCGCGCTCCGCTTCGCTCACACCACTTTCGCTTCCCCCCCTCTTTCTGCTTGTTTCTCACCACGTGGTTCACAGGCTCCAGAGAACACTACACAAGCTACAAATGTGTCGTCAGAGTCTAAACTCGTGTTTTCTAATGAACTTATTACGCTATGTCTGTTGTATGAACAGGGAAACATGCCACACGGGCTTCACACTAAGCTCTGTGTGTTAATCATTGTCCGCGCTGACAGAAACTTCTTTAACTTCCTCATCGTTCTCATTGAATTAAAAGGACGTTTTTGTCAATTGCATTAAAAACAACAGAGCAAATAAAGCGGCAGCGCTGGGTGATCTTCTGTCTTTGTGGCGCATCATGTCTTACACCCCCTGGAGGGCATCTGTGCCCTCCACCCCACAAGACACCCCACAAGAGACTTTTACTTTTGCACTGGACCGACAATTTTAGCCGCTACTCCACAAAGTGCCCATCATGTCATTTGAGCAATATCCTTATATAACCTCTTATAGCGTTTCAAGATCAGTATCAAAGATCGTATCAAAGATCAGCGCAAATGCAACAGTGATGCCGGGTAGGAAAAAAGTTGGGAGTAAATGTAACAGAGCCGGGGCCAATATTGAAGTGAGAGTGTGAGGACCGAGGGGGAGTGAAGGATGGGCTTGTTGTCAGTGCAGTGCTCTCACTCATTAGGGCAGTAATTCACACAGAGCAGGGTGCCACAGAGGCAAGCAGGAGAGGAGGGCCGGCGTAAAACCTCTGCCACACAATCACACGGAAGAACGAAAGAGTTAAGATCGATAAACATACAGGTACAGAGGGTCTTTGTGGTCTGGACAGAGGAGAATTATAGGTTGTATAGTCGGTGCAAGTGTAATCAACAGTGACATGAAATAAGTAATTACTCTGTACTTAGCCATCGTCTGGGCACACAACTAGACACACTGGACTGAATGGTTTATACACAGGACATGTTATACTCCTCTGAAGACTATAATTGCATTCATAGTTACACTGCAAAAAGCCATATCTTAGTAAGTTAATTAATCTAGAAATGAGTGCAATTTTCTTAAGTACATTTGGCCTTAGTTTGAGAAACTAATTTCAAGATACTTGTCCATGGGGCAAGTTCTTTTTACACTAAAATTAAGAATAAAGGTCTCAACAATCGACAAAAAAAAACCTAAAAAATAAGAAGAAATAAGATTATTACTGGTGTTTTTCCTAATTCAAGTGTAAAAAAACCTGCCCCATGGACAAGTATCTTGAAATTAGTTTCTCAAACCAAGGGCAAATGTACTTATTTCAAGAAAATTTCTTGATTTCTAATTTCTAGATTACCTAACTAAAGCCTAGGTTACAACCGGTTGTACGGGCTCCTACGGCAAGAAACGCAGGGAGAGCACACGTGTGACGTGCTGAACTCCAAGCCGTAGACTGCTCGCAGACTGACCACAGGAGTTCTTTGTCATGTCAAACAAACTCTACAGACGCTCACGTTTTTGTCAGGTTGCAAGACAAACTCACGCACGCTGTATGTCTCTGTGCGTCGTCTGTACAGACATCGCATGTCATTCGTAAGACACTTTTTCGTATGTCGCACTTGTGGACTTTCCATATTTGTCGTACGCCGCATGCGCACCTTACAGCCAACTCACTGTTCAGATATCTCTCGTGCGTCCTCCATACATGCTGCGTAAGTCGATCTTGAGTTGCCCTTATGGCGAGAGGGCATCACACGAAAACTCCCGATATATTCAAAGATGTCTTGAGATTTCTATTTATTTAATCTTTATAGGCTATAAAGCGCTTTTCATACAAAGTGCAGCTCAAAGCTGCATCAGGGCAGAGGAGGCAGAGCGCGCTCCACGCCCGCAGCTGCTGCTTCGGCGCTTTAACGCACAGAGAAGGCTGTTTTTTCATCTTCCCGTTCTTCTCTGCTGGGCGACTGTGTATTTTATGCATCCACAGCTTGGCGGTTCCAATTCTCCACTGGCAATTTCCCTCCGCCGCAGAGGGAAGCTGCACTTGCTGTGGCATCCCTCCTCCAGGATTGGCCAGGCGTAGGAGCATTCAACCAATCAGACCCGGGAACTAGGCCTCATGCCTCACCTCGGACCTGCTCAGCGTGGCTGGTTTTTCATTTACACCAGTGCGCCCCTGTTTGTGACTTTTGTTAGTTTTTTCGTTGATACACTTGTTAAAGGGACTCAACGGAGTTTGTCCATGTTCATACTCGTGACTGCCACCTCTGGCCGTCCGCGTAACTGCAGTCTCCATGTTAAGCTGGTGAATGACTGCTGCCACGGCCCGAACACGCAACTTTAGAGTGACGGTGCAGGCTTACAGCGGCAATTGAGTGGGATAGGTGTGGGCTCACAGTACAGCATGGGACATTACAGGAGCATGTAGGGGGTGGAAAATATATTATTTTTTTTTTATTTTGACTTCCGTAGAGTCCCTTTAAGGTATATTATTTGTTCCTTTTCTGGTTAAATTTCGTTTACTTAAAGGTGCTTTGTTAACAGTGTTGTGTTAGTTGGAGTTAGTTGTTTTGTGTTTATTTCAGTGGTTAATATTCGTTTGTTAACTAGTATTTTATTTTTTCCGTTAATTGTAAATATGTTTTCCCCTTTTCGGACACATTTTGTTCAATTTATCTACTTTTAAAAATTAGATTCCTCAATTTTTTTTACTGTTGTTTCTGTGTCTGAAATATAATGTAATCTGTGCGACAAACAGATGGTACACACAGCGTTGGTACACACAACGTACAGATCGTGTGCAGTTCTTTCAACCTTCATACGGGAACCCACATTCTGTAAGTTGGTTGCGCGGTGATCTTACACCACAACAACATTCTCCACGAACAAAAAAAAAAAACGCAGCGATTTCGGAAAGGGCAAAAATTGCACGGCTAAAAAGTCGTGCGTCCGGTTGTGACTGAGACTTTACTAAGATATGAGTTTTTGCAGTGTAAATAGTCTCGGACAATTCCTGGACAATAAGAGATATGAGATAGAGAGATAATTCTACCTACTGTACCATAGTTTAAATGTTGTGCCCCACAGTGAAATTAATACATCTAAAAGAGTCCTCTTCACTTAGTTATGAGCCTCTTCATTAATATTTGATTGGAAAATATGGCACTCACATTAGGTAAAATTAAGAAAGAACTACACAGTGAAGTGTGAGCGTCTGCAATTGCAATTTATTGATCCTTAATATGGTTTTATGAGGGAGCAAGCTGTCTTGATCTGACCATTAAATTATAGAAGAAATATTTCTGGTCATGGACACATTAACACAACAAGTCAAACTCTTTCTGTCCATGTAATGATGGCCCAATCCAGGAAATGTTGCTGATTTGGCCCTCATGGGGTCACAGGAGAAACTCAGAATTACTTAACACTATATATAACATATATACCCATATAGCTCATGCAACAGTGGATTAACTCACGTATTCTGTCATTTATTCATCAGATGTGGGGCTCTACACAGCCATACAGGCAATTCAAAATGTTAAATTCCATGCAACATGGCCATAAAAAGCCATATTATCCTAGTTGCACTTGCTATTATGCACCCATCTTGATAAATGACCCCCGTAGTTGTTTGTCAATTGCTAAAACAAGATTTTTAAAGAGCTGCTAGATTATAGGGGGAAACAATGTTCACAGTTATTGTTAATATTCTTTGAACATCTGAAAAGGGCTAATTATATCAAGTAACTTAGTCTGCAACTGAACTGCTAAAGTGCTTTGATGTGGAAGGGGAATGACGGGGGAAATAGTGTGGGCATGCATCAAACACATTAGTTAAGTTACTGCCGATATTCTTTTTTCTGATATAATTCTGATATAACAGAGCGCCATAACCCTTATTGAATTTTGATTAACTGTACAGCCCTACATTAATTATTCATAATTTGCAATCAGCCTATTTAGAGGCTTAATTCCTATGTAGGCTATATAACCTGACTTACACAAGCACTTCATCACTGATAAGCACTCTAGATTGATAATAGCTGTAGCTGCCAAGGAAGTGGGAGTGTGAAAAATGTATGGCTATTTATGGGAGTAAAATAGCATTATGATCACTCTGTTGATAAGGCGTAGAAGTAAATAAGTACGACAGAGGTTAGGCAGATGCCCTTGGCCTGGTTGCTATAGCGATGGTAACGCATGTGTGGAAGAAGGATGCGTAAGGCTAAGTGTGAGGCAAGAGAATGCATCACTGACAATGGGGCTCTGTTTGATAGATGCAAGAACATAATGCCTGAGAGACATGTATTATTCTTATCCATAAGGCAGATGATAATGTATGCCCTGCTGATGGCTGCAGAGTACATTAGTGCTTGGCTTTGCCCCTGCAGAGGAGCGTGTGTATTGACAGAAGAGGAGGATGGTGATTTGAGTCACAGCTTAGGTTATGGAGAGTTTAGAGTTTGAGAAATAAAGGTGAAGATCTAAATCACACTCAGTAAAGAAGAAATTAATGAATGGATTCCCTGTCTATTGCACGGTGGCACAGTGCAGGGATGTCAAGGTTAACCGGTTTTACAATTACAAAAGCTCAAGGTAGGTTCAAATACATGAAGTCAGGTTAAATAATCCAATGTGCAGAGAGCAAATCCATTTCATCCATCTTTACATGATGATCTTGTGCTTTGGGTTAACAAAGTAAATAAATACCTAACTCTACAGCTAAACCTTGAGGAAGTCTTGAGAACACAATACTCTGAAATATCTTCTATCTATCACAATTTAAATCCCCTATACCCTCTCTGAGGCAGCAAAGGTTGCAAGACATTTTAATATTTAACCTTTAAAGCTTGTGGCTGTTTTTTTTTTTTCAAATTTGGATACATACAGTATCCTCTGGAAGGCTTTTAACAGCTTGTAAAATATCTAAAATGTTCATCTTGGTCTCATATGATGAATGTCTATGGGGATACTGTAGATGTGAAAATTTTCAAGAAAATCATAGTGGGCCTGAGTAATTGAGGTTGAAAGACAGAAAATATGAATTCCACCAAAAAAACACACACTATAGCAGGTCAGCAGGTGTTTTCATTGTAAAGAAGCAAATAAACATCAAAAATAGTAACTACATGCTAATTATTAACTTTTTACCAACCGTTTATCTCTGTAACAATAAATAATTGAAAAGTTATTGAGGTTTTGATTTAAAATAGTCTAACCGAAATCTCAAAAATAGGGCACAATTTGGCCAAAAAATTCAAATTTGTAATATTTCTATGACAATGAAAATTGTGGATCCTATTTATATATTTGGTCATAAAATATTTTTTCCAAGAAAAAAAAACAACTTTGTGAACAGATTTTTAAAAATAGATTAAAATAAACAAGGATTGTCTCTAAAAGTGGCAAGTCCCCAAAAATGGGGACCTTAGGGCTTAAGAGGTTAAAGGCCCTGTACTTTTTTTTCCCAGTAAGAGTGAAACTTATTTCAGCCATCAACTTTTAAGATCTTTTGTGTTAAAATACCTTTGAACTCATTGAAGCATTTAGATATAAGGCATTTTTATCAATCCTAAACTAACATTTGGTGACAGTAAAGCTCCTTGGAAGTTGTTAATTGTGCTTCTAAACTCATCCCTATTAACAAGTGGGAGGTAAGAAATGTGTTACAAAGTCATTACCACAAGATTTACGCACTCCATCTTTCATTACTTTTAAAGTAAAAATCAGGCACGAGGCCTTTAAGTGATTGCTTTCACACTTTACACTACAGTCATCTGTGGCTCTTTGGGAAATGCAAAGAATCTTAATTTCCTAAGGGGATGCTGATAGACGTTGCATCAAATTAAACATCTACAAGCACATCACAGTTAATTAAAATTGCTCAATTCCCATCTATTGATTGTTACAAAGTGGAGCATATTAACATATAACCATTTATAACCATTTTAAAAACACAATAGTATGTGCAAGATGGAATTTCCCTATGGGACAAAGTAAAAACTTTCAAAGTCCTCTGTTATACTTTTACAACTGCTTTGCACAGCTTAGGCCTCAGTATTTCTGCACCAAAACTTAGAATAATGTATCTACGACTTTAGATGAGAAAATGCCCACGCACTGCTTATTATTATTCCTCTATTCTCTGTGGTGTTTTGTTTTTAGTTTGGTACATAACGAATGGGACACGGGGGGCACTCACAGGGGATGGTGCGTAGGTAGAGGTTGTCACGGATGATCTGCTGAAGCTTGTGGTCCAGGGAGCCCTTCTGGAACTGCAGGCTGAGGTAGTGGCGCAGGTCCGAGTTCAGAACCTTCCCTGCGAAGAGAGAGAGAGAGAGAGACTTATGACTGAAAGGAAATCCATCCAAGTGACATGTACTCTCACACGGGGATCAATAGCCCCCAAACCGGAGCCGTTTGATGTTTTATTTTCACCTATAACACAATCAAATACCTAGCACACGTTCTCAATCATAAATGTGAGGGTTTTTCTTTTGTCTTGCGTCTCCAGTGTTTTATGAAGCTATGAATAGCAGTTTAGGAGTATTTGCTGACAACACTAGTTTTATCACTTCTGAAGATGATCGTCAAACCACGGCCCCAGAATCTCAACTGAATTCACCATAAGAAATGTTGCGACTCATTGATTTTTTTTTTTCATAATTGGCTTCATCACTTAAGACGACAGTTCAACTACGGCAGATAATTACGGTGATAATATTGTGAATCGCAGAAAAATAATATTAAAATCGCAAATCGAATCGCAATTTCTGTAGGAAAAATCTGAATTAGGTCTTTTGTCAAAATCGTTCAGCCCTAATAACACATCTATTTTTTGTTCTTTGGTTGGTGTGTTGGGAACGAACTGGACTCGGTTGTTTGTCTGTACACTGCAAAAAGTGGTATCTTGATAAGTGAAATTTGCTTGAATTCAGAATTTTTTTTACCTTCTTCTGAGTAATTTGGACTTGCCAAGTAAAATTATCTGCCAATGGAACAAGCATTGTAACACATCAATTAAGAAAAAACAACTTCTTGCCCTAAAAATGGATACAAAATCTAAATTTACATGAAATCATATGCTTTTTCTTATTTTACGTGCAAAAATACTTGTTACATTGGCAGATAATTCTACTAGCCTAGTCAAAATTACTCAAAATAAAGTCAAATATTCTGAATTCAAGCAAATTTAGATATAACTTTTTGCAGTGTAGCTCATTTTCGTGTGAAGCACTTTGAGCCGCATTTTTATGTATGAAAAGTGCTATACAAATACTGATTGATTGATTGATTGATTGGATTTCTACCTGGTGACACTGATCTAAAATGATGCTTGTATAAAGGCTCATTGTACTGTGATGTTATTATACACAAGAAATACTTGTATAATGCATCACCAACAGCAACATTCACATCTGTCTAAAATGTGGGATAGTTTTAAGTAAGGAACCACTTTCAGCGCAATTTGAAAGAAAAAACAAAAACAGAGCCAGTATTATTTGACCTTTGACCCGTAGAGAACTGGGGGCCTGAACATGCACTGCCCATGTGTTGTGGCCCTCAGTTCCAGTCCCCGCTGAGAGCTCCAGTCGCTTGTTTGATCAGCGCAGGGATATTGCAAATGAGGCCAGGCCTTAAAAGGTTAAATTGTTTGACTCCAGAAAACCTATTGAGTCGTTCTATGCATAAAGAAGTAGTTGTGTGTAGTACATCTGTTAATAAACAGTGGTGTTAAGGCAGGATTGACATAATGGCCATGTAGGACTTTGCTAAATTAGATACATGCTGTTCTATGTAAAAGTACACACTAGGATGGTTACTTAGTACCTCCCTGCGCGGTTACCACCCCTGCACACATTTTTTATTATACATAAAAATGTGGACTATTCCAACACAAACAACACATTAGACACAAATTGTTCAAAGTCACAGCCTCAAAATGTGGTGCAACATAGTTTTAACACAAACAATCTTTAAAAACAAGTGCAACCGAGTCCCTCGAAGTTTTAGAAAAACAAAATGCAATGTTTGAAAGCAAGACACTTGAGTCGTCATCAGGAGGTCGCAATATAAGCCTCCCTCCAAAAGAACACAACACAGAAGGTTCTCAATTCATTTTCCATCTCAGAACATGCTTTGTATTTGTCTGAAGAGAGTTAAACATTTGGCAGCTCAAAAGTGAACCCTTTTTAACCCAGTTCTCCATCTTTTCTGCTTCTGTGTCTGTATTGTGCCCTCATACCAACAGAATATAAATCAGCAGCACATCCTGCTGTTGAGTTGAAGCTACAAACAACAGTTTGACTCTTTCTTAAGGTAAGGTAAGGTATACTTTATTGATCTCACAATGGAGAAATTTGTCTCTGCATTTAACCCATCCATCGATGCCGCTGGGGCAATCCGTCCGTGTTAACGGCGCCCGGGGACCCATCTCCAGATGTTGAGCCAAGGCTTATGGTCAGAATCACCTGGCAGGAGGATTTAACCTAACATGCAAGTTTTGGGTTGATGGGGAAACCGGAGCACCCGGAGGAAACCCACGCAGACACAGGGAGAAACATGCAAACTCCAGACAGAAAGGCTGCACGGGCCGGGAATCGAACCCGGGACCTTCTAGGATGCTATGCAATACTTGCAATGTATGTTCCTGGCAGGATTTTTCATTTTGTTTTTAGGCAAAGTATAGTCTAAATTAAAACATTTAATATGGTTTGATTGAATTGTGTGTATCCCAGCTGCAGCTACAGTTCACCAAAGTACATTTGTCTGCCAAGTACTGT
The DNA here is from genome assembly GCA_900303255.1 of Lesueurigobius sanzi. Classification (NCBI taxonomy): domain Eukaryota; kingdom Metazoa; phylum Chordata; class Actinopteri; order Gobiiformes; family Gobiidae; genus Lesueurigobius; species Lesueurigobius sanzi. The sequence goes on from OMNZ01031549.1 coordinate 20,011, forward strand.
ATATGGAAGCATGACACATAAACATTGTAGACAGAAAGGGACACCCTGCCAACGTGTCAAAGCGATGCTGATTACAATCTACAGCTAAAAGTACGTCGCAGTGGCGTGCGGTCAAGGCCAGCGAGGTCTTCTCTGATAGCCTGAACAATTTTGAGGGAAAAAAAAGTTTTATAACGTTATATTGTCATCCAATCAGATTGTTTTGCTCTGTGTTGCCGAGGGTGGAGAGTTTTTCCCCTGCACCTTCAGATGCGATAGTGAAGGCTCGGCTCCATATATTACAGTGGGCAATGTTATTAGCATGCCCTCCAGCCAAGCAAACACCTGAGGCATGATGTCCACAAGGCCTTCTCCATGGCTTTTGCCCACGTCAGAATCTTAATGGTGTTTGATTCGCTGTAACCTCTTGTCAAACTGATGAGTCAAACACTGGCCCAAGCATTTTATTTTTATGTAACAAAATTATTGCGATTCACAATGTTATTGATCACATATCATTTATGTGACTGTGGATTATGTACTTAAGATGATGATGCCAATGATGAAAAAAAAAAAAAAAAACATGCCTTATTTTCATCGCGGTTACCAATATTATTGTTTATCTGTCCTAGTATTGTCAGCAAAATATACTCCTAGAACTGGTCTTATACATTGCAGTAGTACTCATTTATTATACGTCAGCTTCATGAAACGCTGGAGAAGTAAGGAATAAAACCTCAGCCTTTGGGGTTAGGTTGTTGCAGTATTTAAAATTGTGACATCATAATGCTGGGCTCGTCTTAACATCAGTGAGCATTCTTTAAAACATAGCCTTAAAATTCCCAAACTCAGGAGCCCACAATGACTCTGAGAGGCTACTTTGGTCCCTGATGCGTACATCCAGCTTTTGACAGAGACAAACTCATGGGGCTGTAGTAGAGAGACACTATTTTGACACTTGGAGTTTTGGAGGACAGCGTTGCCTCACATCAGAATGCCCCTCATGTCCACGGGCCTATGCCATCTGCGCCGGTTTCGAGGCATCATCCCAGTGGAGCTTGTCTCTTGGAATAAAGGTTGCTCTCAGTGCACCTCTCCAAAAACAGGGCACATCACAGCTGGTCTAACTCACAAACAGGCACAGACCGGGGCACCCAGGACCAATCTGGCATCTCCCTCTGCAAACTGTCCCAAAATCTCCTTTTTGTTCAATTTCGACAATATCACAGGAGAATGAGCCTATGTAAACAAAGCATGTAGACCATATGCTTTATAGTTTGAGAAGCGAACGACGCTGTACCTAAAGTAGACGGATAACGACAGTGGTGGTGGTCGAAGTAGCTGATTTCATTCACACAGATGCTGCTTGTCAAATAATATTAGCAACAGGGACAAAAGCTTCTTCTCTTCATTGACATCTGCACATCACCATCCACCGTTCAACAATGGTTTTAAATGGGACAAAATATACAACCTTGACTTTACTTGAGTAGTATTTTTGTTGAAACATATTGCTACTGCTTACTACATTTAACAAACCAATGTAATAGGGCAGCATGGTGGTGCAGCGGTTAGCGCTCATGCTTCACAGCTAGATCCTGGGCTCGTTTCTCCAGCCCAACCAGGGCCTTTCTGTGTCTCTACACTAAAAACATAAACAATAGGCCAGGATGAATAAGAGTGTGGGACAACCAGAGGTTTCATTAACTGAAAATGATCTGTCAATGACTGATATTTTGAGTTCTGACAGAACATTTTGAAGGCTGTCCTTCATTTTGAAGGATTGAAAATCAACCCATTGTCATCCTTTGAGAGTTCTGTGCACAGGTTGTAACACAATAGTTTTCAAATTCATGTTCCATGATTGCGCTCACAAATTATATTTAGCTTCGCATCCATTTATTTATGTTTTTTTTTTCATACATAATACTTGAGAGATTAATTAATGAAGGATGAAAATAGCTCACAACAGATATTTTACAACCCTGTCCTTCAAAATGACTACGAAAAATGATCCCTAGCGAAACCACTGGGGATAATGGAAGGAAATAATAAAGACGCTCTTTCTTTCTTTCTAAATTAGCCCATGGCTACAATCCAGAGAGGCGTGTTTACATGCAAGAGTCTCATGCATGTTCATTAACATTCACTGTCCCAAACAAAGAAAAAAATTATATAATAAAACAAAATATAATACATTCTTTCTACTCCACTGTAGGCAAAAAAATCTCCTACACTGAGAACCTACACAAACAGATTTCTACACTATACATTAAAAAAAGCTCTTGCCACTCGTTACTTGCGGAGTGCAGACAAGTTGGTCATGTCATGCTTTTTTCTCAAACTTAATAGCAATATCATGTCCAACCCAGAACAGAAGGTGGCGCTGTGCAGATGTAACCATACAACTGTTTGTCCTCTAATGTGTTTACTTTGTATCAATAAATCTCTTCTCTTTCTATTCATTTATATCTGCATGAAGTGAAGCCGCAAAGTTATGATTCATAACACTTAACATTTAAAATGAAATGTACTTTTTACTTTTGAATACTAAGTACGCTATAGAGCAAATACTTAAGTACACTGGAGTAATATTTGACCAGTAGTATCTATACTTTTACACAAGGTATGGTACTTTTATTTATTTAGTTGATTGGGCCAGTACACGTTAATGAACAGACATGATAAAAAACATACAGTAAAGGTAAACATGCCGGACTGTAGCCAGGCCACAGGGGATACGGACTCCATCGACCACCACTGATTATATACAATAATAACTATTTCAATTCTTATTCGGGTCGCGGCTTGTCGTTCTAATCCTGCGTTGTGTGAAACAATAGATGATCAGGTAAACAACAGAAGGCAACACTTGTCGTGCGTGCAGCAGTACCACAGTACACAGAGTGCGACAGACTACAGGGGTACAGTGGGTCTTTGTGCCGCTCTGCTCCTGTCAGGCCTGGTTAGTGCCGCTGTCACATCACACCAGCTCCTCTCCCTCAGATAACACTGCCATTGTAGTGAGCCCCATTTTTCTCTGCTCAATGGGCTCTTTTGTGCCACTTGCTTGTACAATTTTTCTCGACACCAGTTGGGAAGATAAATTGCTGCTTTAACTTCTATCTCACTCATATGTTAAATGCCCACAGTTTACCTCCATGAAGGAGCACCTCGGCGTGGCCACATCCCAATACTTTTGACTCTTTGAGACTCGTGTTTATGCCTACGACACTGGTACCATAGGAGGCTTTCTGACTCCAATAAGCAACAATACAACATGTGATGGGTAAAGCTTTTGAGGCCCCAAGCTGAATCAGTGACACCCAGTGGAGACACCACTGGCAAAATTATTTT
>OMNZ01031555.1:0-24049 GCA_900303255.1 Lesueurigobius sanzi
GCTGACCACTGCTGCTGAGTGTCCACAGTTATGTTCTCTGATGAAAGCATTTCCTGGAGGAAGAAGGTCCCAGAGTCTGGAGGAAGAAGGTCCCAGAGTCTGGAGGAAGAAGGTCCCAGAGTCTGGAGGAAGAGGAGAGGCACAGAATCCATGTTGCTTGAAGTCCAGTGTAAAGTTTCCACAGTCAGTGATGGTTTGGGGCCATGTCATCTGCTGCTGTTGGTCCACTGTGTTTTCTGAGGTCCAGGGTCAACGCAGCCGTCTACCAGGAAGTTTTAGAGCACTTCATGCTTCCTTCTGCTCACCAACTTTATGGAGATGCAGATTTCATTTTCCAACAGGACTTGGCACCTGCACACAGTGCCAAAGCTACCAGTACCTGGTTTAAGGACCATGGGATCCCTGTTGGCCAGCAAACTGGCCTGACCTTAACCCCAAAATCTACAGGGTATTGTGAAGAGGAAGATGTGATACACCAGACCCAACAATGCAGAAGAGCTGAAGGCCACTATCAGAGCAACCTGGGCTCATAACACCTGAGCAGGGCCACAGACTCATCCACTCCAGGCCACGCCGCATTACTGCAGTAATTCAGGCAAAAGGAGCAACTAAGTATTGAGTGCTGCACATGCTCATACTTTCCATCTTCATACATTTCAGTTGGCCAACATTTCTAAAAAAAAACCTGTTTGTATTGGTTTCAAGTAATATTATCATTTTCTGAGATACTGATTTTGGGTTTTCATTAGTTTTCAGTCATAAACATCAAAATTAAAAACAAACACTTGAAATATATCAGTCTGTGTGGAATGAATATATGAAAGTTTCACTTTTTTAATGATATTACAGAAATAAATCAACTTTTCATGATATTCTAATTTTTTGACGAGCACCTGTACATCAAATTACAAAGTCAACTATCAACCCCATACAATTATACTAGATTATATGCACAACTGTATGACATGCTGCTTGGCAAAAATTCTCAACAAATAAATTATCATTGCCACACAACCTTCTATGCTTATCCAGGCTGGGGACTATTGAAGACAATCATGGCTGGAGTTTTGCATCACATTGCTGCTAATGTACATCCATAAATTAACCATTTATGCTACTGTCTTGTGTTGTGCTAACTTGCGACTTTATTCGATCTCCCTACCTTATTCTATTTTTATGCATGCCCTATAGTTTTATAGACTTTTTATTTTCATATACCCCCCCATAGTTTATCATTATTACAAGTTTATGTTTCATGTTGCACGAGTACACCGAAGAAAATTCCTAGTCTGTGAAACCTTCACTGACAATGGCAATAAATTCTGATTGGCAATAGATTACTGAACCCTTTACTGTAGGTTTAATCATTTTAATGATTATAACTTGAATAACTGATATTTCAGTGTTAGTCAGAGCTGGAGTTAATATTCCAAGCCTGAATAAAACTGCACCGTTAAACCCTCTGCTAAATTCCCCCAGTTGAATGTTTGACTGCATTGACCACCCTCATTGCCCTCCACGTTGTATTGAGAATGAGAATATTTGAACTGTAATTCTACAGGTAAATTATTTTAAAGTATATTTAAGTATAACGTGTGTTGCCCGTTTCATACCGTGGATGAAATGAAGCTCATCCAGTTGTTCCGTCTCCAGCGCTGGGTCAGAGACACAGAACAGACAGCAGCCATATGTGATCGCATATAGGCATATCATCAAGGCCAGTGTAATAGCCAATTCACTAATCTGCACCCCAACAATGATCTATGTACTAAAGCTATGTACATAACAGCGATAGCGCAGTAGCCATGTACGTACGTCTTCAATTTCACCTAAAAGGAACGATCTCCTTTTGTCATTGTGGTCAGTATATTTGAACTGTAATTCTATACATCTATATAAGGTAAAAAATTATAGTATGCGGTAAATAAAAAGGTTTCTCTCCTATTTAAGAGGCAAATAGACATAATTATTTTTAAAGTAGTGCATATAATGGAGAGACGATTTCACTTGACACCTTTAGCCTTCAGCTCGTCCTTGACTCTGCTCAGGTAATTAGGATCAGGGTAACCAAAACTGGGAAGAGAAAGAAATATACTTATTTTATCATTCAGTCAGTGGACAACTTTTGTTTGTGAAAACATTCCAAACACACCTCTGTGGTCCGCCGTGTGTGGAGGTCTTATGGTGAATGTCGTTCCATGTGACCATATCTTCCGCTCCAGTGGTTCTGGACGTCCCAACAGTGAAGATCAGCTTTTGGTTAAAGGCTTTCTTCAACAGCATCAACACTTCATTGCCTTCTTTGTTGTCTGGTAGGTACGCTGTTCTGTTGGTTCCATGAAACCACTTCCCAGGCTTGGGATGTTTAGCCTGCAATAAGAATTAGCTCAAATGTCAGCATGTCAATCTTTTGAACAAATTGTATTTTAGTATACTTCAACAGGCTTAATCTACTGTAAAGGCTATATAGCTTTATTATAGGTCATTACTGAGCCCAGTGAAGTCATGTGTATGACACTCGGCATCCTGCTCACATCAAAACCTGCTCCTCTGCTCCCCTTCCATTAAGTAAAATTACTATTTCTTCTATAGATTTCAGAAAAAGAAAAAAAAATAAAACCTGCATATTTATACACATAACTATATTCAGCCAAACCTTATAGACCTTTTGCCATATTTTCCAGGATTCTATATGTTATTTAAATTTAGAATATTTCCACTATGGCCAATGGTTACTACATTGCTAATTTAATTAGCCTCAGTTGTGCCTTCAATCTCTTTATAGTTGTTATTGGCATATGTTTCAAAAGGTCTATGGGCAAAATGAATGGGAATTTTACTTCTGAAACCCGAGAGAATGTTTTGAGCTGGGTGGAACTACCGCCTTTGCTCTGCCCGATCCCGGCAGACCTCGGAAGCTAAGCAAGGTAGGCCCTGGTCAGTACTTGGATGGGAGACCGCCAGGGAAATACCAGAAAGTCTCGGTGAATAGGGTTGTGCCGATGGACAAGATCATCAACCATCGTGATGTTGGAGAGCCACCATCGTGATGCCACGCCCCCTCCCGTCAGAAGCACGCACTGATCTTCTGTAGGCCTAGTAAACTTAAAAACTTTGCAGGGATGCTAGTTTAAGTATCCTCCCATGTTAGTCTGTGAAAATACCATGTGGCTACACAAATAATTATTATTCAGGGTTTCCCTCAGAAAATGTGGGACTCTACGGAAGTTAAAATTTAAAAAATAATATATTTTCCACCCCCTACGTGCTCCAGCAATGTCCCGCACTGTACTGTGAGCCCACACCTATCCCACTCAATTGCCGCTATAAGCCTGCACTGTCACTCTAAAGTTGCGTGTTCGGGCCGAGGCAGCAGTCATTCACCAGCTTAACATGGAGACTGCAGTTACGCGGACGGCCAGAGGTGGCAGTCACGAGTATGAAAATGATCAAACTCCGTTGAGTCCATTTAAGGTGGTGTCTGTGGGATACAGCCGCGCTCGTGTTTAGCCATTTCATTTATCAAGCTTCAGCCACTGGTTCAACACATACAGTTCAATACGACTCCAAAGCTCGTACAGCCACATGAACGGGAACGGACGCACTGAACGGGAGCGATCTAAACGCACACGTAATGTTTATTTGTCAGATGCCATATATCACCAAAACAGAGTCTGGATAGCGAAAGAGAAAGGAGCTGGAAACGCTCAGAGGGAGAAGAGAGGCAGCTACATCCCCGTTACGATAGCTCTGACAGCACATAAGCAGATCATGTAACTGATCATAAACCCTGACTGCAGAGAATTTGAAGAGTTTTGGAAAAGTTGCAATGACACATGCGGATAGTAGGAGGACGCCGGAGAGAGGCCATGTGTGCCGCTGCAGGATTACACAGCTGCGCTTTTTTCCCTCTCACTTCTCACTGCGACGCCTGGGTCGTGTATGGAAGGTGCTATGACAGGTACGACGTGATTTTGAAAGTTCTAGAAACTCCCTCATGATCCCTTTGGTCCTCACTGCTCATGCGGCCGCCCCATAGATATACAATGAGTCACTCAATAACCTCCATGCAAAACTCGCTGAGAAACTTGGTTCTAGAGCGCTTAAAATCACATTAATAATAAACGTACATTATTGGACATATCATTTCTATATCTTTTCTGTATTTTGCTGTATTGTTTTTGTATAATATTATTTATTTTGTGTCATTTATTCTGTGCAGCACTTTAATGCAGAAATAAATTTGACCTCGATTCACTGTAAACATCGGCAACTGCCAATCGGTGTTCAGAGGGGCCATGGCGCAAATTGGCAGCCTCGCTTCCGTCAGTCTACCCCCGGGCAGCTGTGGCTACAAGCTTACCACCACCAAGTATGGAGTGAATAAATAATGCCATGTAAAGCGTCTTTGAGTGTCCAGAAAAGGGCTATATAAAACCAATGCATTATTATTATTATTATTATTATTATTATTATTATTATTATTATTATTATTATTATTATTATTATTATTAGATACATAATCAACAAGGTATAACTTAAATCTTAAGTGATTTACCCTGGGTATCAGTGTAAAAGTAGGATTAGTTTATGTCCCACATGAAAACTTTTCCAAGTATACAACCATAATTGGTAAATAATCATTAAATAAAAGGAATTACCGTCTGTTTTCCGCCTGGAATATGATAGTCGATTTGTATAGTGCCACAGCGGTCAAACCCTGGGAGGGCTGAGGGATATTTAATCGATGTCATTTTTCCGTCAGGCTGGTCTCCTTCCACCAAACCAAACACATCTTTACAAACTGGACACATGGCGCCCAAACTTTTAACGGAACGCTCCAAGCAGTCCTCACAAAATTCATGCTTGCATTTTGGTAACATAGTCTTTTTGGTGAACGTATCCATGCACACCGGACAAGTTTCTTCTTTTTCATCCTTCTTAGCTTCTGCACCTCTTGGCTCTTTGCCCCCTTCTGTTAACCCTTTGTTCTTGTCTTCTTGGCTGTCCTTAAATGTTTTGCCAGTGGCTCCAGATGCACTGTACAAATCCTCTTCTACATCATCATCAAAAGACCCATTGGTTTGTCTAAACTGGCGCCGCGCCACCTTCTGGTAGAGCCGAAGCAGCGCTCTGATGGCGTGGCTCTCCATTGGCATGTTCTGTTCCGATCTATTGTAACGGACTTTGATCATTTTATTGCCGCGGCTGGTGCCCGTCTCTCTGAAGCGCACATTGAACTTGTCCTGGATTTTATCTACTTCTCCTTGGTACTGATTTGTGATCATCTCCCAGTAGAAATCTTCAATTGGCAACCCATCACTGACAAAGGGGTCTTTAATACTGGAAGTCACTTTAATTCGATTTGGAGATTTGCGATCTCTTCCAAACTCCTTCATTCTCTCCTCATCAGTGAAATGTGTTGTCATCTTGGTGTTATATTTTTCAAAGTGGTCCATCCTTTCATGGTCAGGGAAATTTATGTTAATCTTGGTGCTTTGGAGCGACTTACTGACAGCGACTTGATACTGCTGTGGCCCAAAGATTTTGATTTCATCAGACGAGATTGTAATTTGGCATTTTCGTTCTGTCATTTTGAGGTATTTCAGCGTGTCCTTCCACTCTTCAGTACCTACATTTTTCAGAGGGATAGAGACAGAACTGGATTCACCGAAGCACGATTGGACAAGCTTTGTGAATTCCTCTGAGGCCTTTTTTGGATTTGCCTTTTTCTTGTCTGCGTTGATTGCCACAGCCACATTTTCAGTGATTTTGACGCCGTTTTCTCTCTCTATGCGCTGTATCGCATCTGCGTAGAAGTTCTTCATGTACCAATAAGGGCCCAAAGCAACTAGACAAGGTTTATCACTGTCATCGGCCGCTGGAGAATCCTTACCACCTAATTCTACTGAGCTCTAGATGGAAAAAAAAAAAAACAGTAAATCACAACATTTTTACAAAATGTGTAGTTTGTGGAAAAACTGATGGTACCTTGGTGCTCACATTTTGTGCTTTTTGTGGTGTGAGGGAGGAATACTCCCCTTTCTTGTCGTTTTGATTTTGCTCTTCCGCTGTAATTGGTGATATTGAAAAGCTCTTTCTTTCTTTGGTCAACAGTTCTTGGCCGCTCAGGTTTAGCAGTTCTTGGAGAGCTTTTGGAAGCAAAAAGAGATGGAAAAAATTAGAACGCATCTATTGACCTGGCCCCCGATAGAGTGGCAGACAGTAGATGAAGTAGATGATCTATTAACAATAACTGCAAAGTAAACTGATACAGGGGGGGTACGAGAAAACAAACGAAATTAAAATTTTAGACATCTAGACTCAGAGGTTCCGCTAGACTTTATTCCTGCCGGTCTTTTTGGCCGGTCGGATCGTGAAATTCCGGCCATTAATGAGAATTGTCGGTCATATTGAAATGTAATGAATATGTGTCACATTATCAATAATGCACCTACATTGACCCGTAGATGGTGCACAACAGTCGCTTTAATACGAGTGCGTGAGCCCAAAAACACCTTAGATACAGATGTTAGTAACATGCTATTATTCCACTAATAAAAGAACCGAAAAAGACGCGATAACAGCTCCAAATCAGAGGAGGAATCCTGTGCACGAGGACATCAGCTCCAGGTGTCGCGTGGTTGCTACTGTGCTCCACTATTTAACTAAAACAGGGGCCAAACATGTGCCTTCTTTCTGGCTTTTCATGCTTTGTCCGCGGTGTCTGTGCGGTGCAGCGAGGATGCCCCGCGCCTTCGAGATGAATGCCATCAATTGTCTCACCGCTGAACTATTATTGAGACAAAGCGAAGTGCGGGCTATATTCACAGACAACAGCCAAGAGCGATTCAACACGGAGCAGCTCTTTGGCTCATTCAGGGCGGCGAACATGTACAGGGAAACTAGCGCGACATTCTGCGCAGCTCACCCAGACAGAGGCTCTTACCTCGGGGGAATGTCCCAGGAGGAGTCGCTGCGCAGGGAGCACTTCAATATGAAACTCATGCGGCCTTAAACAATAATCTAATTTTTTATTTTTTTTCCCAGATTTGAGTTTTTGGACGGTCATCTTGGCCGACAGTAATTATATTTATCGGACATTTGCATGTCAAAGTGGCCAAAAAAAACAGAAACCCTGTCTAGACTGCCATTCTGAGTATATGGGCGATAATCTCAGGCAGATGATGTCCCTTTAGTCCTTATCAAATAGTGAGGCGCGCACGTGCGATGCCAGGCGGGGTCGCGGTGCGATCCAGGGGGACATGCTTTTTATATTTAACAATGGCGAAAAGAAAGGCGAGAGAGATAATGAAACGAAGAAAGTCTCACGGAAGCCAAGACGAGGAAATATGACGAAGCATATGCATCGCTTGGCTTCACTGTGACTACGGTGTGAGACGAGGGAAGACCAGGGGTGAAAGCCTGTGCTCTGGTACTGCGTTCCGCTAAAAGATTGGTACGCTGTACCCGGGAGGAAAGACAAGGAGCTCTCCATCTGCCCATATCTCAAAACTTTCTGTAGCTTTAAGACAAAGGCAATGCGAGTGCACTTTGCTATAAGCCGTCCGTGCGCCTTTACACAGCGCCACATGGAACATGTGCCACATGTGTTTGTAGGATGGTGCCTTTAACTCAGGCTCTGATTTAGCCACTTTTCTCCTGCAGGAGTGTTTTGTTTACCTGCTCACGTAAAGGCACTGTGTCTGCTGCCTCTCGTCTCTTTCTCCATGTGCGGCGTGCGTTCAAATGCCCATAGCCTATATGTGTTGGAAATGTACACGCCTTCAAACCAAAACAACGTGACACTTTCCAAAGTAATCTAAGAAATAAGCGCTTCCTGTTGGTCTACACCATGGGTTTTCAACAGGTGGTCCGTGGCCCCCTGGTGGTCTGTGGCAGTACTGCTGGTGGTCTGTGACTTGCGATCCAGTTTAACTACAAAAAATAAACTAGGGCTGCTGCATATTGAATATTAATGAATATCAAGTTGATATATGTCTTTTAAAAACTCTACTTATGTTATTTTAAACATTTGAGCATTGTAAAATAAAGTATATAGCCCTCTTTTATACAAAAAAAATAGGTATTGCACACACACAAACACAGTGGGCCGCAGACTACTGCTTAGTCTGAATGGTGGTCCCTGGGGCAGAACCAGTTGAAAACCCCTGGTCTACACAATAAAATGATCACAGAAAATAATTGAGAAACACTGCTGTAAATGTAATTGCTAATCGGTCAGACTTCCTTCAAATGTACATCAACCCCAGCATGTTTAACCTCAGACGCAACATCTCAAATAAAACGACCACAGTCCAAGCCAAATATACACCCAAAAGCAATAATGCATAATTCACCAGCTGTTCAAAATATAGTTTTTCTTACCCTTAGATGCTATCCGCTCTACAGGATTTAGCCTCCTCGCTTTCCTCCACTCATTTATCCAAAATATTTTCTATCTTCTAAAGTAAAATGGTGTGGAGGAGTGAGCAATCATCAGCATCGACATTGTCTAGCTTCTGTTTTTGCTCAGTTTTCCTATCGAAAAATCCAGCGATATCAGCACAACCTGCGGCATCTTTTTTTTTTTTAGCAAGTTTTTTTAATGTATTCCCTTGACACGTACCTGCCTCAGCCAGCATAACACAGCATTACCACATGTCCAATTGGCCCGTGGGTAGGGTCACGGGGGGCTCGCTAAAATATCATGTTAGTGCAGTGTTTGCAATTATTTTCTGTGACGCCCCCCTTAGGAAGAGGAAAACATTTTGCGAAATAAATACAGAGGGAAAAAAAATCAAGTGACTCATCAGTATGTGGATGCAGCAAGATATAGACCAACAGGAAGCGCTTATTTCTTAGATTATTTGACAAACAGGGCAACTTTGGAAAGTGTTGCGTTGTTTTGGACAAGGCTTGAAGCTGCGTACCTTTCAAACACATGGGCATTTTGTGAACGCCGCACATACAGACAAGAGAGAGAGGCAGCGGTCGGACACAGTACTGTATGTCCCCCCTGGCATCACACTGCACCCCAATATTTGAGGACTGTGTTACTGTGCTAAAGGTGGAGAAACACACGGGGAATAAACACCAGCTTTATATAATTGTACTGCTAATACACTCGTCTGCAAGTTTCCAGGGATAAATGAACACCTGAGAGTGTGCTTGGGGGAATCTGGCCGTTTAACGGTCTGAATTAGACCCTCCCGGGGGCCCTGGATTGTATTCACTTTAGAAGGTGCACTGTGTAACTTTTTAAGTTAAAAAAACATCAACGTTGAGACGGTGTTGTGCCTATTTGCATATATTGTATCACCTTTTAGTGACCCAGTGGCTGTATGGGTGCACCATGGCACTTTTACTTTTCATCACAGCACTGGCCTTTATGACGCTCCAGAAAAGTAAAAGACGCCATGCTGCACCTACAGCCACTGGGCCACAAAAAGGTCAAATACACACAAATATATATATATATTCACATAAAAAGTTAGATAGTTACATACTTTAACACTTCAATCTTCAATCTTTCTAACTTTTTCACAAAAACAGGGGACTAAGATTAGCTGCTAATTTAATTAAAATAAATATTGTATATATAGTTATTAGATAATATATTATTAACATTTTAGACCAAATACTTTACCATCAGCAGGAGTTACACGGATGACAGCCCTCTTCCCGTCCTCAGAGATCTCAGTAGCTGTGAATTCTCCTTTGATGCTGTTTTTGTTGGCCCAGGTCTGCAGAGTCTTGGTTATGGTAGACCTGAATTTCTTTGGCTCAATCTCTTCAGGCGACCACAGCCTCACTTGGAGTTCAGCCGCATCTTCATTATTCTAAAACAAACATTGACAAAATAAGGTTAAAGCCTTTCAAATCTACATCAAACAAGACATTACTGAAGTGGATGTAATGACAAGTTACAAGAGAGGGGTTGGAGGGATAATTTGCAATTCTCAAGTAAATTATGTCTTAACCTGGCCACCGGACATAGCTATGGTGGGTTTGGATGGTGAGCTTCACCTCTCTCCTCCTGTGGTGTGTGTCCACAACACACACCACAGATATTATATCTGGTCGCTAGAATCCGCAGAAAAACGTCACAACGTCTGCTGTACATCTGTTGCATTGTTTTTAAACTTAAAAAAATATCATTCCTTGTACAAGTTTAAAAAAAAAAAAAAAAAAAAATACATCAGGACTACTTTTACTTGTAATGAAGTACAAGTATGAAATGTGGTAAACTGCACTAGCGTATCTGTCAAACCTGCACCAAGTACTACTACTAGTGTGGTACTGTTTAACTTACAGCTGAGTTGATAGATTGTTTTGGCAGTGGTAATCTGGTGTCACTCTGCTCCTATGGAAAACAGACATCAATATTTAGCAAAACAACGAAGGAACCTACGTTTTTTTTTAATATTTCTTTTACTTTCACTTTAGCTTACACATTGCTATGTTGATCATTTAGCATGGAATATAGCTAAAATACTCACAACATCCATGGGCTGTTCCTCATTACTTGCCATTTTCTTAAACCTTAAAGGAGGAATTAAAAAAAAAAGGATGGATTACTTTTTGAAATGTCATTAACTTCACAGGTCGCTGTGAAGCTTTTTACTCGACGTCTCGTTTAGGCAAATCGATCAAAAGTGTAACAAAACATACTTGTTCACTTTTATATTTAATTTAATCTTTACGGACGAACTTGATTGACTTTAAGCTTGCAAAAAGAACGCACAAATCATTAAAAACAGGCGTAGATGTGTCTGGACAACTCACCGTGGACAAAACTGAGGAGTCACGCAGCTCTTCCGCATCAACGAAAGTGAAACTCAAGAGCTCAGCTGACGTCGACGTAACCCTCAAGACCACGCCCACTTCAATACACAATAATACATTTTATACCTATTATAAAATCAGTATAATTTAGCATATGTCAATTTCTGATTTATTTTAGATAAACCCCCTTTTAAAAATTGGCTACAATTGTAAATATTTATTAAGGCAAGACACTGCAGGTGTAGAGGGAAAACATGTTACTGACATAAATATGAGATGGGAAAAAGTATTGCACGTATCTGTCATTTTATATTTTCATATATAAAATAAGGCATATTGTACAAAATTGCCTATATCAGGGGTCCCCAATTAAATCTGCTTGAAGGTCCACAACCTTAACCTTTGGAACCCAGCTATGTTCGGGATCTGGACATATGCAGTCATTTGTCTATACCATGTCAAAGCAAAGCTTCAATCAGTCATTTTGATATTTTAACTCACTGTGGAATTTATATGGTTTATTTAATTGTTCATTCAGCCTTAGATAATATAAAGTACATTGAGGATGAAAATGCTTTGGGGTCCGGACTAAAGCCTCTGGAGGTCCGCATTTGCACCCAGGTACCCCAGTGGCCTATATTGGTCTATATTGTTGGCGAACTCTAAATAATGGATAGAGCCAGGTTTAAATGTATGGTTTTTTTGTGTTGATATTAGTTACAAAGATTTGTTCAGAGGAGACTTGGAATATGTTGATATTAGTGAGCAGATCTGTAAAAATTCAAATTTCTATTTATTGTTTGTTCAAAATTCAATACCTCAGACTAGGAATTAAATATTTAAAATCCCTTTGAACAAACCTTCAAAATATTGTACAAGACTGGAAGGAAGGTTAGGTGCTACTAATGTGGAGATGTTGTTGCCACAATGTGAGAAAAATGCATTTTGAGAAAATGGTCGCTGAAATTACAATTTCCCTTATAGTTCCATAAAGAAATAATGAACCAGTGCAATAATTACACTCCTTATTGTAAGTGATTAGGTCATTTATTCATATTTCCTCTACTACAAAGATCTTATTATAATGCCTGAATTGAAAAATCAACTAACGTAAAGGCTGTAAAGAAGAAGAAGAGTCAGTGTGCAAATGTACTTTTATTTCTGTTACATCCCTTCAAACAATACTGCCATACATTCACTGTCTGATCTTTCCATATTATATCTCAATCTCTTTATGACCAATATACACAAAACTCATGTAGTAACAGTCACAAAACATGGCAAACATATTCCAAATAAAATATAAAAAAAACCTTCATCTACTCGTCGACTACTCAAATACTGAAATGGCAACATTTCATTTTTTTATACTTTTTCTGCAGCAAATTTAATACTTTCCATTATTATTTCTTCATGTTAAAACTTCAGTCATTGTCCTCTAGATTAGTTTGACCACGGCACAACATGGATATCGTGTGTTTATCTTTGGTGAATATAATGTTAACTGTGGAAAGTGTACATCGGCTGGCCACGTCATCAGGTACATCTGTTCTGGCCATCAGCAATTCGTCACAAAACACTGTTGTTTCTTGCACTGAATGGATATCTCAACTGTAAACCTTAGAAATGGCTCGTTGTTGTGGGTGAAAATGACTGAAATGACTAGATTCGGTTCAATCTAAACACGTGTTCTTCTCCTTTCTGATTCTCAAGTCAAACTGGGTTTAAATGAAGATTAAACAAGATTAAAAAAATACAAGACTAAGCTATTACTAAAACAAAGGCTAAAAACCCATTTCTGCCATTTGTTGATTGTAAATAAATAAATAGGTAACAGTACTTTTAAATTATTTAAAATTTGAACCTTCATACACATACAGTTTTTTGCAACATCACGGCTTTCAGTTGAAAAAATTATATTTTTGCCCTGCAGCCTAGACTCCTGGTGTAAAACCTTGTTGAATGACCCTTCACTGTGTTCAACCATTTTCATAATACTAGTAAAACCTACAGGACAAGTACAGATGCACCTAACAACGTGTCCAACCATCACACAGTAAGTGCATAGAGCAGCTGGATAAAGGTACAGAGGCTGGAGGAGAAAGGCATCAGTGTGAGTTGTTGTAGGCGTGGCACAGTGCAATGTTACAATAGGACATCGATAAACAGCAAAATCAGAAAGATTATTCAGCTTCATCTTTCAAAGTGAACCTGGAAGACAAAGGAGAGAGAAATAAGGGAAGGCAATTTGTGTTGAGAATAATGTCAATCCCGGGAAATCGGGGGAGAGAGGAGGTACAACAAAGATATGAATAATTAGTTTTAGGCCTATAAGCTTAAACTGTCCAGCAGCAGAAGCATGGGCTGCTGTTCGAGAGGTTTGTGAAAAAACTGTCACACAAACATGTTTGTCATGTAATAATGACTGAGGCATTAACATCAGAATCAGTGTGTAGCAGCTCCATGTGAAAAGAGAAATGTGGTACCAATCCTACATCTAAGTCCTCAGATTAGTAGCCTGGCCTTAGCCATCCGTAAACTCCGGTCAATTATCATTTCCTACATGTACGTCAGGGTCTGATCTCAGTGGCTCTGTTAACATCGGTTGAATTGCCTCGGACCATTCAGCGAGTGGGGGAGGCAGGTGTTGTAGGTGACGTCAGGCATATGCAGGAAATGACAATACGGATGGCTAAGGCCAGGCTAGTGATTGGGTAAAATCAGATCCAATCGTTTCAAACTTTAAAAGGAGTTGACCCCTCCCACCTGAAAACGGAGCTCAATTGTGAAGAGCCAGACCAGGCTATCAGATTAGTAATCAGAGAGCTAATATGGAGTTAATATCTATTAACTGAGGTTCAGGAGCGGGACCAGCTCTCAACCTCCTTCCCTCTAATCACCCCCCTTCATAACCAGCCAAGCCCTTCATTCTGTTCGATCTATCGACCCCACCCTCCCTTCCCATTTCTCATGTTTTGTCTTTCAGCGCTGACTCCTGCTCAGAAGGAATGAGTCCTGAAGCTGTCGGGCAGACAGCTGTTTCGGAGACAGAGCCCCTACCCACAGTCTCATCTACCCACCATCACGTCTACAGAATTCTGTCAATTCAATAAATTCCTCAACAGTGTTGCAGAGTAATGGATTACTTTGTAATCCACTACTTTAATTAGATTACTTATTTAGTAACGGAGTAATGCAACGAGATTACAATAGCAGAACTGGTAATTAGATTACAATTACTTTATCAAGTAATGAGTCCATTACTTTTTAAATAATATTTTGAGCTAAAACATTCATTTTAAGATTTAGGCCTGTGCTAAAGTTGAATGCAGCTGCTGTACATTTATTTTATGAAATATACAGTTTTTTGTTTAGTTTTGTGTTAAGCAGTAAACATTATTCAATCGAGTTACAGCCAAAGCAAGATACACTTTAATAAATTCCAGTCCAAAGGACTGAGAAGCTGTTGTTCGATCCTTTTTTTTTTTTTTAAACCAAAGTAATAGATAATTAGTAATCAGATTACTTTTCAAATACAGTAATCAAAGAAGTAATGAGATTACTTTTAGAAACAGTAATCAGTAATCAGTAGTTGGATTACTTTTATAGCGTAATCCCAACAGCACTGTTCCTCAAACACATTAGGTTGTGGCGTGATCCTTGCTAGTGAAATTCCATGAGTTAACTTGGGAAGGCCAGTCTAAATGATATAACCCCTGAAATGCCGAAATGAGGTCCCAGCATGCGACTGTGCATGTGTATGACAGGTGTTCATATTTTGTTCAAATTATTACTTAGCATGATGGGATAATGCCATCCTTTACGTTTTAGTTAATTTCGTCAAGAAAAACTACTAAAATGTTGCATTCTAACATAAGGGAGAAGAAGCAGCTGAATATCTTGAGATTGTATCAACATTCTTTAGCTTTATAGAACTGACATTGACAAATGCACAGCACTAAAATAAAAGTTTGCAGAAATGATCATTGTTTTTACAAAAAAGTTTTCCCTTACCACTGAGTCACTCCAGACGCCAGGTCCACTTCGGCCAACTCAATCAGAACCTGCGTAAACAGAAACGCCATGTTAATAACTTTGCATGTCCCACTTGTATTACATCACAGTTGTACCTGTCCAATCACATCAGGCCCTCTGAAGGACGAGCTGTTCTTCACTGACACACTCAGGCGCCGCTGTCTGGCCTCTTCCAGCGAAACGTCATACTCAAACCTGCATTATTGTGACAAGATGAAATAACATGTAGGGTCCCAGTTTTGAGCCCCTCTGTCTTTCTCCAAAACCATTCATTTGTCCCAGTTTTTCACAATAATAGTCTTTAAAATGACTATGAATGTAAAACATGTTATTGACATTAGACTTTTATAAACAGTGTCAGAGTTTTTAAGGCGAGACACTGCAGGTGAAAAGGAAAAACAATAAACTGAGTGATTTTCAATTTGAAACTTTTTGTTTGGAGTTTGGAGTCTGTACGAGTTATTCAAGTGGATAAAAAAGTGGTAAATGTGAGAAAAATGCATTTTGAGAAAATGGTCATTGAAGTTACAATTTCCGTTCTTTCTTTCATTCAATTTATTTAGTTGATTTTCTTTTCTTTTTGCCATAAATCATCATTACAGCACTTATTACAGTGTACTGTAGCTGTAAATGATTAAAGAAAAACATGAATATAGTTCTATGGAGAAACATTGAATCAATAATGTAATAATTACACTCCTTATTGTAACCATTAGGTCATTTATTTGTTTCCAGGGACGTTTTGCCTGTCGTGTCTCCCCTTAATGTTGGAAATCTGGTCACCCTATATCAGCATATCTTACAAAGAAAGAATAATTGGTTTCTTTTACCTCTCGTTGAACTCTGGGTCCAGGACTTTCTTCTTCACGGCCGTCTTTCTTTTTGCAGATTTGCTTTTGTCTGGGAGCAGCATGAGCGACACGTAGCTGTCCACACCGTCCTTACTTTGAGATAACAGGTCTCTGCAAAAAATATGGAAAACATTAGCATTACCTAAACCACACAGGAATACTTCTGTAATGTATTTCATGAGGCATAATGTGTGTAGACGAAAGCAATAACATTTAAAATAATACCAACCATGACTCAAAAATGGTCTAAATTTAGTATCAGTTTTTTCGTATTGAATAAAAGCCCCCTGCTTGTACAGTATATGTGTTACATGTGAGACTCCCATGTGTTAAGTCCAGTTTATTTGAGCCTGACCTGCATTCATGCACCGTGACGACCAGCTTCCTCTCCGGAGCGGCGTGCGACAGAGACATCCTCACCTGACCGTTCCCAGAGGCCGAGGGCAGAGTCCCAGACAGCATCAGGTCCACCTGTCTGGAGTCCAGGATCTGTTCAAACATTTCACTTGGTCACTCATTTGTTTTTCTAAAGGTAAAGCAGAACAATACAGGGGTAAGGAAGTCATGAGGGAGGCAATATGGAGCATAACAGTCCGGCTCCTGAGTCCCTACGTATCCAGGAAATACTTCTTATGGAGAGTTTGTTTGAAAATCCCGGAAGTACAGGTGAGGGATAATTAGTTTTAGCCATGTAGAGCACTGTAGCATTTTCTGAACAAGACATGTGTGAGATTATTACCAAATACCTGCCATTTTTGCGTCCTACCCTCTGTTTAAAAGAGTTTCTAGTCAGTTAGAAGTCCCCGTACCCCTGGTTGGGAAACACTGAGTTAGACTACAACATTGCATATCCACTGTTGAGCACCTTGAGTTCAGCCCTGAGGAGGAGTTGACTCTGTGCCGAGGCTCCGTCCAGAGGAAACCACTGATCCAGGACCAGCTCCGGTTCATAGAGCAGAGACCGGACCGGGACCACCAGCGACCCCATCGGCTGCTCCCAACCACTCGACAACTGCGGGGGGGAAATAAGATACTTAGCCCTGTGCAGTGTTAATCAAGTAAACAAAACGAGCCAGACAAAAGACTTGCCTTCACTATCAGCATGTCGTGTTTGGGGTCCGTAATATTGAAGTAGAAAGATTCATTCCACTCTGGGTTGGATGTGCGCTCACACAACTAAAGAGAACATGTGTTTTAGTCACAACAGTAGCAGGCGGCACAGATGCCAAAAGGAAGCCTTGCATAACACAACTGTAACACAAATGTAATGTTTCATGGCAAATACAAGATTTCTGTTTTTACCACAGAATGTAATTCTGATGCTCTCTCAAACATCATTGTATATGATTTTGCATATTATGTGTATTTCTGTGCAATTTGATCAATTAAAAACAATATTACACAGAAAAGTAATTCAATATAAATGATCCTTTACTGTATTATCATTGTAACAGACCTCTTTAGCATCACTGTTCACGGCTATCACGTTTTACCTTGGATTTGTATGAAGTTTGTCCAACAGCCAGCTCTGCTCCAGCTTTGGGTTCCTTTCCACTTTTCTTCAGCTGGAGACAATAAAAAGTATCATTTAATAGGCAAGTTAAACTTGTAAAAATGTATGTAAATATATTCCATGTGACTTACAGGCAGTGAATCAGCTCTCTCCAAATGAACAAACAGGAGTGCGGTCGATAGTAAAGTTTTGTTTTGGTAACTTTGCACAGACCGGAGCTGCAGAATCTGTAAAACACAAAATAGAATAGTTTCCACACACAGAAAAAAATGATATTAACATTCATTGTGAGTCTGGTGTGCAGGAATGTGACCAGACTGTGTTAAATCAACAGAGTTTAAACAAGACTTCGGTTACACAGAGAGGGCAAAGTTACAGAGCGATAATAAAGCATATAATCCACAAAAGGATTTATGTCACAACATTCATCTAGAGTAGGTTAAACTGGACTGCTTTTCTGTGACCTAAATGCATGTTTTCTTCATTGGCAAAGGTCTGACCTGGTCCAGTCGAGTCGGGTCAGAGACCGTAGGAACCCACTCTAACACCAGGTGCATGCGCCCGGACTTCACGTCATTCAGAGGGAACCACTGGGTAAAGAAAGAACGCATTGTTATACTAAGAAATACACTTGTACAAAGGTGTAGAGATGACATAATGTCTGCAAATAGTTTACAAACCTGGTCAGTGTATTGAGATCTGATCACGTCTCTTAATTTAATACTGAACCTGTAAAAGAGGGGGAAAGATACAGAATATCAGAACAATAGATTCCTTACTCTTGCATGTTCTACTTTTGTATTTTTTATTGTTTTTCATTTGTTTTTGTTTTGTCTGTAAGTCTCAATGTACTACATATTTAATAGAATGACTGTGATTGACCGTTTGGGCCTGAATTGGGCCTGAAGTAGCTAACTAAAAAGTAAGTAAGAAAAAAATTTGACAATTATATTTTTAAGATCCTCCCTTTGCCAATATCAGCAACGAATCAGAGTCTCGCAGGATTACACGTGAGTCAATGAGACGCGCTTTCTTGTGCACGGGGAACGAGGCAGGGGAGAAAAGGAGGATGTTTTGTTTGTTTTTGCAAATAGTTCAGTTGGAGCAGGTGCCAATACAAATCTATGGGAGAGTGTCATTTCCAAAAAGAAAATTGACACATGTTGTACTTTCATCGTTGTCTGACGGTGATTGTGTTCAGAAACCTCATGCTCATGTTTTTGAATATTGTCACCACGTTTGGACACCTTTATGAGAAAATAATTAGACTAGATTAGTTCATATGCGCTGACCGAGAAGGCTTTGGACTTTGTTTCATGTGGATTGGCTCAGGAATTACAGAGAAATTAGCAATAAATTAACACTAGAAATCTGCATTTTTGACAGGGGAAGAATTGTACATTGTAAAATTAGTCTATGCCACTTAATATCAACACTCTTTTGTTCCAGAAGTGGCTTTCCTTCTGTGAAATGGCCCTCCATCTGCTAACGCTGCACTAATCTTAACGCAGGTTACTGATTTAACAACACGACTGGACTATGCAACACACTCACCTGCCGAGGAAGTCATCAGAGTCCAAATCCTTATCAAACGCTTCGACGTGGATCTCCTGTGCGCTCTCAGGCTTCATCACCAACTGCACAAAACAGCCACACACCGATATAACATCCAAGCAATGCAGTGCCATCCATGAATGCCAATGATAGTAGCGTAGCAACCCATACCTCATACATTTCGTTCCAGGTGGGGTTGAGGTTTTCTTTGATCACGTGGCTCTTGAACGCAGCTCTGCCGACAGTGATGTTGACGTAGGGGTCGCTCTTGCCCTTGACCATGCCGCCCATCATGTTGTCTTTGGCCACGAGACTACGGGCTTCCAGCAGGTGGATCCTCAGCAGGCCCTAAAGAATGTACAAATGAGAAATAGTAATGTATCCACAAGCGGTAATAAACACTGTCACAAAACAGCACCAGGCTTGGGCAAGTTTGGTTTGGAAACAAATAAATAATCTTTACAATAATGACTGTAATTATTGCACTGAATTTAGAACCATAGAACTTAATTTCTAGCTTAATTTATTGAGATTTGAACGCAAAAGTTGACTTTTTTTTTTTTGCTTTATCCATCATTTAGATTTCCGTCATTGAAAATATAAGAAATGCCTTATTTTTTACATGAAAACATAAAACAGGGTTCCAACTCTTTACTTGAAATTAGTTTTCAGGTAATTTCCAGGATTTTCCATGACATTTAAAAGAGCAAAAATACATAAAAACACTGTGATTACATATTTCATGGCCCTCTCTTTCCTCCTTATTCACCAGCGCCCCCATGTGGCTAAAGCCTATATAGCTTTATGGTCTGAAGAAATTTTAGCTTAGACACGTAAAGCATATGTTTTCTTGGGAACATGGCAAAATGGGGGATTTGGGGGCTGTCCCCTAGGAACATTTTGCAAGAGAAGATCATTTTTCCTGTGTTCTGGAGCAGAATGAGCTAGTCTTTAGTCTAGTGTGGTTGTTTCTCCAGGACATTTTCAAG
The DNA here is from genome assembly GCA_900303255.1 of Lesueurigobius sanzi. Lineage (NCBI taxonomy): Eukaryota > Metazoa > Chordata > Actinopteri > Gobiiformes > Gobiidae > Lesueurigobius > Lesueurigobius sanzi. Next base: position 19,731 of record OMNZ01031555.1, read on the forward strand.
GTTTTCCAGGTAGACTGGGAAGCCTGATAAAACAACGGAAAACTTGCAGTTTTTTTTTTCTCTCATATTCGTGTCAGTAATATACAGAAAAAATGTTTAAAATTGATATCACTCAATGAATTGTTTTCCTGTTCACCAGCAGTGCCTCACCTTAATATAGTATAGTACAATATAATTGCATGGCTACTTTAACAATGACTGATTACTATAGTGTACTGACCTCTGTAGCAAAGTCGTGGCTGGGAGTGGAGTTTGGCGGCAGAACTTCAGCAGCAGGTTGTTCAGGCTCGTTGGGGAAACCAGTGACTGTGGCCTGAGCCAGATCCCCCAGACCACTGCTAGGGCCACAAACATGATCATGACTTGGACAGTGGTAATGAAGCCAAAAGTACAAGTAAAAAGTACACATTTTAGCTAGGTAAATACTTGTTACACAAAATTTTGAAGCCAGAATCCTTATTTTACACTGGACTTGAAGTTACATTGTACTCTACAAGCATTTACAAGCTTGCCAGGTCCATTATTGATGATTATTTTTGGTGTACAAGAGTGCAAAAACAAGGCACTAACACATGCCACCATTTTAGACTGTAGTCAATATCCTATGTGCACAAACTCATTTAGGAGAGACTGGAAGACTATACAGGTGCCAACATCACACAGCCAGTGACACAGCATCTAATCATACAATTATACTTTATGATTCATGTGTGAATGCAGCAAAGGGACACTCACCTTCCTGTCTCTACTGGAGGTTTAAAGTCCTCAGTAGCTGGAGGCCTTGTGTCAATGAGCTGCTCTAAATGCCCATGCTCCTCCATAATCTGCAAAATAAACTTAATAGTTACAATAAAAGAAACACTAGAGTCCATTTTGCAGCTGTTGTGTTTTTGACTGACTTCAGCAGCGGGGGCAGACGGATAGACATCAGGAGCGCTGTGGATCTCCTCTGGTTCAACATCTGTCTTTGGGACCTCAGGCTGGGCCCATTCAGGAACAGGCCTGGCAAAACAAATAGCAAAGAGCAAATTACATGTTTCTGTCTTAATCTTTTGTGTTTGGTTGCTCCTTTTGAAAATGAGGTTGGGGGTGGGCAATGTGAGTGTTTTGTTTTCTGTTCAATCAAATCACAATCAGCAAAACAGAAACCGTAGTTGTTAAAGTTGAACAATAATCAAAATGGGATTTATCATGTTTCATGTTTTATTATTTTATTATGTCTTCTTTTAAATGATAATGTCTCCTCCTCATTTATAATGTGCACTGTGAACTGAAATTATTTTGTAAGAAATTAAGTGAAAATGCAATTCAACCTGAGCAAACCCAAAATGTTGATATCAAATCTATGGGCTGTCCAGTTGAGATCATTAAAGAACACCTCCAGCTAGGATTCTGGCTAACAAACGATCTCAAATTCAAGAAGTGGATTCTGCATTTAGAAAGGTGACGTCATCTTCGCAGACTTTCCCTTTATGTAAAGCTGGACACACACTAGAGGATTTTTAGCCAGATTTTTAGTCTTAGGAGGCGTGGCTCAATAAAAACTTTCTCTCATGGCATGATCTGTGGTGGGACTCCTCATGTGTGTGTGTGTGTGTCCTCATGTCTGTCCTTAAGTGTGTGTTGCCTTTGCACAGATCTTTAGTCTCAAAAGATTAAAAATACTCTAGTGTGTGGCCACCTTTAGTGACAAGAATGTATTATTCAGACTATGCAAATGTTACAGCTTGCCTCATTTATGCCTCACCCTGTCTGGGCAGCTCTGAATGTCACTCAAAGCCATCGCTTGGAAAACGCCAACACCAAGCCATAAGGATCATATTAGACTATCCCTACATGCAAGCAGTCACTGATGTGGACTACAAAGATCTGAAACTGGCTCCACGAAAACACCGGAAAAACCTTGCATTGATGTGATATGGATATAAGCTGCTACATCCAACGTCCAACCATTAAAACACGGAACAAAATCCTCATCCAGCCTGACAAAGTGTATCGCACCAGCCGAGCAATGGCCCGCTCTCCATTTCTGTTTGTGACAAAGCTGCTGACTATTACTCCAGAGCTGTGGGATTGATCTACATAGGACTGTTTAAAAAACAAGCTATATGGGACATGGAGCAAAAGAAGATTTTGGATATGATGTTTTAAAACTTAAAGAGGCTCAGTCATCAACAAATCCAATGAAAACACTTACGTTGGTTGTGGCAGCTCCAGTGGTTTCTCATCTTCAATCACTGCTTTAAAAGTTGGTTCAGTTGGAAGAATTGGCTCCTCTGTCTTTGCTTCAGACACAGACAGCTGTGGCTCCTCAGTCAGCTTTGAATCCAGGAGCTGTAAAACATTAAATTAATCATTCAAATTTAGGGATAATTAAAAAAATATAGTTTAGATTTTTCTAACTTGATTAATCAGAAAAATCTATATCATTTGCAATATTTTTTTTTTATTAAGTTCAGTGTGTGCACATTTTAACAGCATTAATAAGCATTAACCCTTGAAGCCATGTTAAAATAGGACCTTAACTCTAAGCAGATATTGCACATAACGATACCCTGATATTTGTAATAATGTTTCCTAACCACAATATTAACCATAAAAACAATTAATTGTCTTCTATCAATGTCTAACCTTGAGTTCGGCCCGCAGCAGGATTTGACTTTCAGGTAAGGCCCCGTCCAAGTTCATCCATTTGTCCAAAACTAGCTCTGGTTCAGAAAGCAAGTCTCTCACCGGGACGACCAGAGAACCAATGGGCTGGTCAAACGCACTGGACAGCTACAGAGGGCAGGGAGAGACATGAGAAGGATGAAAAGAAAGACACTTATGGATGCAGTGAAAGAGGACATGAAGTTATTTGGAGAGAAATGATGATGATGAAGAAGAGCGGTGAGATGGATAAGAAGTGACTAACTTTTAATATGAGCATGTCCTCAGTTGGATTTTGAACCAGGAAGTAGAAGGACTCCTTCCACTCTGGGGCTCTGGAGCGATCACACACCTAGGAAAGTAACAAAGGTTCATTTTACATGCTTTTGTACAGTATGTCTGGGCCTCTATCTGCTGGAAAAAAATAATTGCTGGTAAAAGATTAATTCAATTCTCAGATTCAGTAGAATTTTGTTTTTAATATACTGTACAAAACTGTAAAACTGTTATATAATGAGCCAGCAGGGGGCATCAGAGCCACCCTGCATTAGCCTGTTGTAATCACATACCTTGGTTTTGTGGCTTGTGTTTCCCAGCGCCAGCTCCACTGCAGGCTTAGGCTCCTTCCCACTTTTCTTGAACTAGAGAGCCATCCATAAAGTCAATAATTAATCAAAGCAAAAACCATTTACATTAGAAAACCAACAGAAATGACCAATATACAGTGAGGAGCACAAGTATTTGCACACCCTGCAATTTTGCAAGTTCTCCCACTTCCAATTAGGGAGAGGTCTAAAATGTTCATCATAGATGCATTTCCACTGTTAGGGACATAATCTAAAAAGAAAAATCCGGAAATCACATTGTATGATTTTTTTTAATGATTTATAAGTATTTGCACACATGAGAATCAGCAAGAATTAGGACTCTCAAAGAGCTGTCAGTCTACCTTTAAAAAAGGCCACCTTTACCCCACAACTAATCACCCCCCCACCACCTCTTTGAGCTCAGTAAAGTCACCTGTGCACCCCACAGTCAGTCAGAGTCCAACTGCTACCATGGGCAAGACCAAAGAGCTGTCAAAAGACACCAGAGACAAAATTGTAGACCTTCACAAAGCTGTAAAGGGCTACGGGGCAATTGCCAAGCAGCCTGGTGAAAAAAGGACAACTGTTGGAGCAGACTGTCAATGTCCCTCGGATTGGGGCTCCATGCAAGATCTCACATCGTGCGGTATCAATGATGCTGAGAAAGGTGAGGAATCAGCCCAGAACTACACGGGGGGAGCTGGTCAATGACCTGAAGAGAGCTGGGACCATCGTTTACAAGGCTACTATCAGTAATACACTAAGATATCATGGTTTAAAATCATGCATCGCACGGGAGGTTCCCCTGCTTAAGTCAGCCCATGTCCAGGCCCGTCTGAAGTTTGCCAATGGCCATCTGGATGATCCAGAGGACTCATGGGAGAAAGTCATGTGGTCATGGTACACTCCTGTTCTTCCCCTCCTGTTCCCTTTTTTTGGAGCTTCCTCGGCATGACTGTGGCTCCACCTCCTGCTGATCTGCACACCTGCCTTCAATGAATGATCATCTGAAGCAGTATTTAAGGCTGGCTTTTCCTCCACACCTCTGCCAGATCGTCAGTCTTCCAAAGTGGTGAACATAGT
>OMNZ01031557.1:7430-23857 GCA_900303255.1 Lesueurigobius sanzi
CCGAAGATGGGGGGGGGGGGGACTTCATCAGTTTGCGGACCCCCTGCTGTGGGCTTTTGATGTACAGCTCGGCTTCTTTTACATCATTGAGCGGCCTGCTGCATGGGCATTTAGGCTTTATTACACTCTGCTATTGTCATTTTTAAAAAGTGTTTGCGCCATAGTCTAATTTTCCACATTCCTTAGAAGAAAACGCAGTGCCACATGTGATCTAATTCAGGCAGTTTTTTTCTCCCTTTTCCTGCTATGCGGAGGGGAAAAGGTATAGAGGGAGACCGGGGGTGGGTGACAAATGTGGATGTCAAAATTAAATGTGTTTTGTGTGGGTAATATTCAGAGTGTCAGAGTAAGTTATTTGGCTAATCAGTCCAACAGGCGCTCTCCGTTTACAGTAACTTCCCGCGTTCCTACAAGCCGTATTTGTGGTGTTTTTCTGTAGCCCTGTAATTAGAGCAATCACGATGACAGTATGTGCGTGAGGATCGCAAATTATATTTCTGCAGTGTAATTGTTGGCATTATTGCGACATGAATCCTCAGATGTACTTTTTTTTTTCTTTCTAGATAGGGCTTCAGCAGTAGTTACATCATGGCTGGAGGAGCTAAGTCTGTGGTGGCCATCGCAAGAATGAGCCTTGGATCAAACCGGGCCCAGAAGTTATCTTTGGAGACGCGTGCGGGGAGACGGCGTGTTTGTTGTCGTCTTGCGCTGCAGCTCGTGTGGACGCGCCGTGTGCTGGCCGCATTTGTGGGAAGATGAGCTCAGAGACAGAGGGGGGGGGAAGGAATGCTGCGGCGCGTTGGCTCTTCATCATATGCGAGAAATGTGACACGTTTGTTTGCATATGCTGCTGTGAAACCACGTTACAATGGCCCCCAGCTGTTCCCGCGCACAGATCTCGCATGTGCGCAGCGAAAACCACGCGCCAGACGCTCAAGGACCCTCCTCCATCTGTAGGATTTCTTTCTTTTTTTTTTGAAACATCAATCTTTTTCCACGTAGCCTATAACGAATGAATAGCTTAGAACACTATGCATACAAAACACAAGTTGATTATGTTGTTTACAGTCAAGCTGCCGTAGCCTTGAGCAGTGCTGTTTATGAATGTGTTGTGGTGATGGTCCGCTCCGTCACCGCAACACAGGTCCGCCATAATGCTCTGAAGTGCCAGGTGATTTATGGAGAAATGCCGGATGTGTTCAGGCTCTCCTGTACTTTCAAACTTGCTTTTCCAATCTCCATCTCATTATCACGGTGCCCAATGCTCAATCAACAACTCGCTATGTCACCGCTATCATAAATTCACATGAGAGAGAGTGACGGAGCCAAACATGGGCCCAGGACTGTGCTTAATAACATTGATTTATTTCTCATGGCCACACTGAATAAAAGCCTCAATGTAGTGTGCATTGGTGCAAATGAATTTCACCAACAGTACTCAGTACTGTAGAAAGGCCACACACTTCAGCCTTCATAAAATAATAACTATGTATGTCGTTACTAAGAAGCACAGCTACTAAAACACATCTTTTGGCCAGGAAACATCACATCTGTCACAGAGAAAAGTGACCCACAGCATGTATCTAAGACTATGAGCTCATGCCTTATTATTAATTCTGATGCTGACAGTGAGAGCTCTGAGGAAAACCACTTGTCACCGTTCACTAAGAGTGTTCCACATCTATGTGCACCTTTAGGAGTTCCCCTGAAACCCAGAAAGGAGCTGGTGTTTGTGGAGCAGCCTTCAGGCCAGCTGGAGATCCGCTGGTCCTCAAAGTTCAATATCTCTGTGGAGCCCGTCCTGTATGTGGTGCAGCGCCGCTGGAACTATGGCATCCATCCCAGTGAGGATGATGCCACTGAGTGGGAGACGGTGGCACAGGTAGGGACCTGCAAAGTCAATACTCACACTCTGCGGGCAGAACCTGTTTGTTATCTTTTTGGTCTAAAAGTAGTTGTGATACTGTAGCTTATGAGGCTCACTTGTCTCAGCATGCTGCATGCTACAGCTGTGAAAGTGCTACACTCACTGGCAGAGGCGAGCATGCAGCCGCACATTCCTCATTGTCACAATGTCTTTGAAAATTTAGTAAAGAGAAACACAGAAGACTGATGTGTCAGTGCACTCATATAGAGCCATGACCCTGCATGACCCCTGACCTCTGGTGTCTTCCCATCTGTCCCTCAGACTGCAGAGGAGCGTATCCAACTGGCCGACATCAGAGCCAGCAGATGGTACCAGTTCAGTGTGGCTGCTGTCAACGTCCACGGGACCCGCGGCTTCACTGCTCCGAGCAAGCACTTCCGCTCCTCCAGAGGTCTGTACCAGCACCAGCATGTGTGTGTGTGGCCCCTGTAGTCACATCCTGTTTGACACCCTCTTCATCACCTTTTGTTCCAAACAGGTGGCATCTATGGGAATTTAACTTTGAACATGTATTGACTTAGTACAATATCAACTTTTCATCTGGGCCTACGAGCGGAACATGGCTGTGTCTTTAGAAGATCATAGGCCTTATGTTCAGAAGTTATTGCATGTCCCTGGTTACACTCACCCCTGGTTTACACACTTTTAAACTGTGAACAAAATGAAGGAAATCCACATCAATGTCTTGTTCCCTCCACTAATGAGATCAGACACTTCAGTTCAGTGTGGAAACCAGATCTTCATTTCTTCCTTCAAAGGGCAGCAGTTGCCCTGTTTTACAGTCACATAAAATGTAATATGTCTAAATTAGTCTGAACATTGCGAGTTCCAAATGCGCAAGTGTTGTCTTGTATCCAGAGGCAGTGATGTAACTGAGACGCACTTCAGATCTTTCAAAGAGATTAGTAAGCGAGCTCCTCTGACATCTCAGGCCTTAGTCAGTTAAACAAGTGAGTGACGGTAAATGGTTTTGCTAGACTACATGGCACACGTTTAAAGCTTCTGACGCTTCCTCTGAAATTTATGAACATTAAATTGTCTATTTAGGTGAGTTTGTGTTAAGACTCCAAAGTTTGCCTAACAGGAGCCTCAGTGTTGCTGTGGAAATAAATAATAATAATAATTGTGAGATTTTGAAGGAATTGTTCTGTATGCTCTGTATGCAATTACATTTTTATTGAGACATTTGGATATGAATAAAAATTATGGAAAAGTTCTACCTGATTTTATACCCAAAAAGTTATAAGGGATTCTGATAAATTACAGTTGTTTCAGAGACCACAGACTCCCAAAGATAAGTTCCCATGTTTTGAGTGTATGGTATAAGTCTGCTTGTTGACCTGTGCTGTCAATCCTCCTCTGCGCTCTCCGTCTCGAGAGAGCGCTGCCTGTCTGTCTGACGGGCCAGACACCAGGTGAAAGAGGATTCAGCTGCGGCGGCGGGGGAAAGCGATCTCCAATCAGGCCAATCAGGGCACAGCGCTGATAGACTGATGAGAGCTGTCACTTATTTGACGGACGCCAAGCCATTCTGCCTTACATGGTTATTTACACAGCCTGGCTATATCAACTGATTGCAAATTTTGGTACACTATACTTTGTCAGGATAATTTGTAAAGACTGACTGGTTATTTATCTTGCACGGTTGGTGTGAAAGAGCCACGTCCAATTGTACTTTGGGTGGGATTGAATGCGTTTCAGGTGGGAGAGGCAAAATGAGACACGTGAACACTACAGGAAATGGGTTTTTTTTATGTATCAATGAAAAGTAACGATCTTTAGCATTAACAGGGAGACATTTTCACTTCCTTTGTAAGTTTGCACATAGTTTGCAAATTGCTGCTTCAGAGAGTGTGATGTTGGCCGGAGTTACACCCAGAGATATAAAAATGATATGAGGGCAGTGTCTGGAGAGGCACAGTTTGTCCTCTATCACACACAAAAAGCAATTAAAATATTTTAAGCTGCCAATATGACATGGTGATGTACAAGGCTATTCCAGTTTGGGGCTGTTGGCATCCAGGCTTCACATAAGCAGAAAGCAGGGCACATCCATATACAATCTCAAACGTATTAGACTCGGGGAATGTGAGCTCAAAGCCAAAGTGAGCAGCATGTGTTGGTTAACCTCTGACCCGCACCCTCCGTCCTGCTGAACACTGTCGTCCAAGTGACGTGACACCTGTCATAACACCTCATGGCAGATTGTCAATGTTGGACTAATTACTTTACACAGTGAGCCGCACCGCCTCCCGGGCCGCCACCGCGTTCCCTCAACTGTTGAAAGGTGTCCCAGCCTGAAATATACACAGCTAATTACATGTGTAGAGGGAACTGCCCGGGTCATTGCTCATCAAACACAAGCCTCTTCTTGTAACTCTGATGTTCTGAAACGGGCACTGATTGTGTGTTTTGACTTGTTGCTGTGGCAGATCCAGCTGCTCCGCCGAAGCCGTCCGCTCTCCGGGTCACCAACATCACGGCGGGTGAGGACGGGCAGGTGGCGGTCCGCCTCAACTGGACCCTGACAGAGGAGCCCGACATCCCCATACACCACTACAAGGTCTTCTGGAGCTGGACTGTGCCCTCCAAGTCTATGGTGCCATCCAAGAAGAAGAGGAGAAAGACCACCAATGGGGTACATCTCTTCACCTCGTCTCACCCATTTCTCCACAAGTATTTTATTTTGGGTTTATTACGCCAAACCCTTGGGGGTCTGCAGGGTTATTGCAAGACTAGGCGCCATTTTTATTCTCTCTTCTTTTTATGTAAACTCAATATAGCATATGCTGATTAAGCGCACATGATATTTGTAGACTTGAACATTTAGCCTCCCAAGCCTTCCACAGTCGGTCCAAATGTACAGCCCTGAGGCACTTCACCATTGACTGATATAATAATAATAATGATACATTTGCCATAGATAAAAGAAGTTTTCAAATACCAAATGTCGTTAAGTTATAAAACACCAAAATTGTTTTCCTTTTCATGTATTTCCGAACATGGACTTTTGTTTTTGCTGCAGAATTCATAAAACAAAACCACTATGCTTAAGTTAATGTTTTTGGATATTTCCTACTGACCCCCAGAATTAAGTAAGACAGTAGCTATGATGAACAAAAAAAGAATTTAACAAACAGCAGTGGTGCATGCGTACAACCCTGAGGCACAGATACAGTATGTCACACTGATAGAAGTCTCAAAGTATTGAAAGATCAAGTAAAAACGCATTATGTGCTACATAAGAACATCCGTCACACTGTGTGATGAAAAACAATATAAATCCATTTAAAACTAGGCTGATGTTCACATTGTACATTTTCACAGTGTGATCTGGTGAATACCTGTGGCTCTTTATTTCATTTAAAGTTACTGAGTGTCTAGACTTGCACCTCTATTGGGTCTTCTCCTGAATTAGCATTGGAAACGCTCTGCAGATGTGGCGTGGAGGAGATAGAAGTGGGAGACACCAGACACCTATTGACACATGTACTACTGGTTTCCACTTTGGCACCTCGGGGCTTCGAAAACAGCCTGCTGCTCCTGGAATGTCAAAACATGCACAGTCAATAACAAAAACTCATCAAGCTCACGCTGCTGGAGGAATGCTGTAAGTCACACACGGCGCACCAGCTCGGGGAGGCTTTGATAACACCGCTTCCTCACAAAGACCCCGAGGGCTATCTCCGCGCCGCGATGCCTTCCTCCACGCCGCATGTGTTCTCAATAAGCGGGCCCTTTTCCCATAAGTCTCGGCTGCCTGCGGTTTAGTTGTGACTAGGACGGTGACAGGGCTTTTGAGCGGAGGCTCCGGTGACAAAGTGGTATCGTGCGAGTGGCAGCTTACAAGTGCCGCGTGCTTTGTGATGTTGTCGTAGGCTCAAAGTTGGGTGGATCTGGAGGGACTGCAGGCCAACACCAGCTACACGGTGGAGCTGCAGGCTGTGACGTACTGGGGACAAGTGCGGCTGAAGGGCTCCAAGGCCTCACTGCAGTTCAGCACCGCACAGAGCTCTGACTCAGGTGAGGCCACTGGGCTATCTGTTTAAACATGCATATACCAGATAGTAGACTTTTATATTGTGATATACGTATTTGGCCATGTCGTCATGCCCTAATAGGTTGCGTTCAAGTGACATCACAACATTATAAAGAGCCTATACTTTAAAATTGAGGTGGAGGGCAGCTGACAGAAACTATGATAAGTTTCTAGTCTTCCTTGGACAATCCACATGAAACAAAAACTATCACAAAGTTCAATATCTTCTCTGTCAGCACATATGAACTATTGTATAATTATTTTCTCACGAAGGTGTCCAAAATTGGCGACAATATTCAAAAACATGTTCATGATGCTGGCCAGTAGAAAGGACTTTGAGCCGTAAGAATAATATGGCAGGTTTGTGAATCCAATCACTATCAAAGTATAATGTTTGTCAATTTTCTTTTAGGAAATTTCTTTCAAAAACTGTTTCTCTCACACAGAGTTCTATTGGCACCTGCCCTCCAAATGAAATCGAATTCTGTAATGTGAATGCAACCTATTGTGGCTATTGTTTTAGATCTGGATGTAATATTCCTATAAGATCAGATCCAAATACAATGGTTGTTTTCACAAACATTTTAATGTGGTATTCATTAGTATGTCATTGCATGGTAGAAGGTAAAAAAAATGCAAAAATAAATATATTATTTACCAATTCAGCACTTTACAGCAACAAAGACTGACCAAAGTGCTTTAGCCTAAAGAAAAGTTTAATGAAGTGAAATTAATTAAAATATATAAAAATACACACAGACACAATGAAATGTGGGTTAAAAGCCAGCCTAAATAATAGACTCTTTAATCAGAGTCTTGCATTTATACATATATGGAAAAGTGTGCACCCCTCTGGTACATTACCCAGATTACGGGAAGCTTGATTTGTTTTGGCCCTTCCCTTCACTCATTTTCTTCGCGAAGTAGATCTGGAATCCCTCTTAGTGAATTCAGCATTACTGTTGATACAGTGCATGTTTTCTCATCATTTTGTGTCTATCATATGTACTTTGGAGGTAGTTTTATCTGTCAGGAATCATATTCATCCTTAGTATCCAGTAAGACACAGTACTAAAATACAGCACCTGAATAGACAACATTGTTCAGGCTGAAACTTTGGACTCCACTTGTGTTGAGAATAAGCAAAGAAGAAGGCTTTATTTTGGATTTTACTTATGTATTTACTGGCAAAAGCTATATGAACAAACCTGTGCTTTTCTGACTAACTGCCGCACTTGAACTACAACCTCTTCAACAAAAGCAACAATAGACTCGTCAGTCAACTACAATTATTAAAGTCAGATTGAGAAACAGACTCCGGGCAAGATTAGACTTACAGTTCTTTATAAATGACCCTTTTGATTGTCTTAAACTCATGATTAGCCTTTGTCTATCCAGCGCTCAACATCCGTGTTTCTGTAACTGGGCGTCTGCCAACTGCTATCTGCTGCTGGTAACGCTCGCCATTAATAAATACCTCATACAACCCCTTTGAGATCACGCACTAATTAAAATAAAACGGGAACCTTGGCAGAGTTGCTGACTTAGGACTGGCACGTGCACAAGGGATTGGCAGAGTCAACTGAGAGCAATCCTATTTTTTGTTTGTCAAGTGTTGATTTTCCTAAATTACACCAAGTCTTCAGGCAAACAGTCAAGTGCAATCATGAGGGTTCTGAAGTGCCAAGGATGTCCGACAGATGCTGACAGCACATCTGCGCTTCGAACCAAATCAACAACTCGGCGCGATGTGAATTCTCATCATGTGCATTCATTGTCATGAGGGAGCTTGATTTCTCTTCTTTTCCCCCAGCTAAATCAGGGTCCAAACCCAAAAAAGAAGAACTCTTGCCCATCGCCTCGACTTTGACCAGACGCCCCTCTGGCCCTCTGGAGGTGGGCACGCCCTTCTACCAGGACGGCCAGCTGCAGGTCCGTGTCTACTGGAAGAAGCGAGGAGGTATGTGAGCCCCAGTGATTTATGGCCTCTCAAATCGAATTAGCACCCCATTACGTCCATCACTCGGCCTGACTTATGTACATCATAATAAGGTGCATGACTCACCCACAGTTGCCCAAACAATGGAATAGCCCTAATAAATGAGGTATCGCACAGGGCAATTGAAATAAACGAAACAACGTGTCTTTGTGGGAACTGGTAATGCGATCGTGCGAGGGAAATTGGTGTAAACTCGCACATGGGCCGGTAGAGTGGAGCCACTGTTTAGTAAAGAACAATAAACACACACAGCCTGAGCCTGAGATGGGGTTTATTGACAGCTGCGTTTAACAGCTCCTCGCCCTCGCCTTAGAATCGGAGAAGAGCTTTTCTACTTTTACAAGCCCTGATGTCATACAGATTCAAATATTTCTAAAGCACCGCAATGGGTTAAAGCTGATAGACATGCCTATCCCAGCAGCATCCATTCCCTTAGCTTGCTACTAATACCCGATTGGAAATATGGAAACCTTGAAAGCCATGCTCTCGGGGTAACCTGTCAAGTCCCATTCACTGCTCTATGTTATGTTTCTAATATATATCATCGCCCAAGCCAAGCTCCACATCTGCGATTCAAGAATGCGCGCCCTGGCTGATGGAGTAGCCTGGTGAGACACCAAGTGCTGAATCAGAGCGGGAGAAGATGGGGCTAGCCCAGGGTTGTTAGCAAAGGCTGGCCCGGACGCCTTCAACTGAAAGATGCTGACAAGGATGGAGCACGGCTGGGAAATCGTGCAGCTGATCGTGTTCAGCCTCTTTGTGTTTGCTGCTGTGGAGGTTTATGTGCCCTGCTCTTCATTAGTCTGAAGCATGACCCCAGCTTTAACCTGGGCTTCACTACTGTACAGTGTACATACATACATACATATGGCCTGGGGAGTTGTAGTCTCCGGACATCTGTTTTGTGTGACAGAAGAAAGGAACAGGTTAAGCGAGGCATGATTAAACCCGGGCTCATTGTCTGTGTGATCCAAAGCAGTGCGGCCTCTGGGTAGTCTCCAGCAGAGCAGACTGTACAGCAGATAGTGTATCTTTGGGCGAGACAACAGCAGCAGTCCAGTGCTGCTGAGCCTTGCTCCCAGCCACAATTCATCCCACTGCAGCGCAGTGCTCCACCTGATCTTCATGTCCCTATTTCTTGTTTTACATCCCACTTCCCTTCTCTGTCAGGCGCGGCTCAACACACTGTGTTTATTTTTCCCCGATTTCCTGGTTCCCCGTAATTCCTCTCTTCTGCTTCCAAAGAGCTCAGGGGCTCCTAGTGCCAGATCTGTGTCTAAGCCTTCAAAGGGCCCCTTTTATCTCCCCACTACAACCACGGCCTCCGCCAAGGGGCGAACATAGCATAACTCAATTATTAATCTGAGAAATATCCCATGTAACCAAGGGACGCACGCAGTTGAATGAATAATAAATCTGGGAACATGAGATGAGGATGATGGGCAGATATCGATGCTGATGATGAGGCGCTAGCGTCATACTGGCTCTGCTGTGCCCTGATCAACGTGGACACATGTCAACACAAAAAGGATACAAGGAAGCAGGGACATGACTGCAATAAGTTACTGCAAAGATCAAATGGGTACTTTGAATATTTAAATCAACTACATGAGTTCTGAAAATACTGACATATCTGAGCATCGATACAGATTGCTGCCATTTGTGAGATAGAATTCATTTAATCATTTCACTCTGTTAGATTATGCTCTGATAGCACAGATTTTGATTGGATGCAGTCGTGGTCCAGTCTAAGCAAAGGCATGTCTTTATAGGTTTTGGTGTGAAATGATAATATTTGAAAGGGTGTGAACTGTATAGAAACAATCACTATTTCAGATCCCCTGTACTGTGGCCCAGAGGAGGCAATTTAAAGCTTAAAACGCAGTAGTATTGGTCTGCCTCCGTGGCTCATCTGCCACATAATGAACCATGTCATATCCTCTCTCCCTGTTTATCCACTGTCTCTGAATATAAAAGCCAACTTTTGTTCTTAATACAACGCTAAATTGACTGCAAGATTAGAGATAAGATATGTTTTATTCATCCCTCAGGAGGGAAATTCAGGTTATGCCATGGAAATACTGTTGCAATGCGTTCAGAGGCACAATATGCAAGCAACTAAATACTATGCTCTTATGACTAAGTAGGGAAATAGCCAAATGGATTTTGCACTTAATTAAGTTTCATCTCAAGGTCCCATTCAAGAACATCCAAATTTTGATGATTCATTAATACTCAGCACCAAAAACTACCATGTGACTGAAAACAAGGCAGCCAAAAAACTAAGCAAAAATGACAATATCTGTGTTCCTGTCGCATTCTGACCCCTCTCCTCCCTCTCTGTGCGCAGATCCCGAGGTGAACCGCTACCATGTCCAGTGGATGCCCGAGTACTGCAGCCACAACGAGACGCGGGGCCCCGAGAAGTCCGTCACGCAGGTCCGTTTGGCTCCTGCGCTGTGCGTGCCGTGCGAAGCCACCCGGCGCTCTATTGTCTTAGCGCTTAGCGAGATCCCTGGCTGCGCGGCAAATCAGTGGCTGTTGTTTTGGCCCATTATGAGTCAGCCGCGCGGTCGATGGGGCCAATAAAATGCATTTGCTGGAAAACAATGATTCCCGGAACGAGGGATTGTTCACCTCCTCTGGCCCCTGCCCCGCTCCTGCTCGGACTTGTTTTCGGGGTGCGCTGAGGTCTAGAAGTGAAGTGTTTTGGCTTGGGCTGACGCAGCGTGGCAGAGCTCTCGGCAATCAACACATTCTTGGGGGACTTGTGTTGCTAGGAAATGTACGTTCGCTTTCTATAGATCCCTGGGACGGACTCCAGGCCCGGGAGCGCAGCGCCTCGTTCACTTTTAATCAAATCTGTTTCATATCACAGAATACACACGCCCTCTGTCCGGGGACTGGCTATTAATGTTGAATCTCTTTAGTGCAAATACAGGATCTAAATGCACATGTCAGCTCGATTTTCATTGGGAAGAAACAAGAGAGGTTTTCTGCTCAGGTCAATGGATGATTAAAGTTTCATAGCAGTTTAAAGTAGAAGCTGCAGCATGGAATTCATTAGCAAGGTTTTATCAGCTATTCTTTGCAAATCACACTTGAGTCTTCTCCTGCCTCTGTATCCTCGTGGTTTCGCTTTCACATTTGGGAGCTGTAGGAATACAGTAGTGAGAGGCTTTAATGAGGTGTTAGATGTGTGTTATTTTTGTTAAGAAAATCAGTGGAGGTTGCTTAGATACAGCACAGTAAGAAAAATTTGAGTTTTGGAGTCGATTTTAGTTTTTTGATTTGTTTTTCGATGCCTGCAGATGTCAGATATACTGTCTTTAGTGCAATGATAGCAATACTTGACAATAAAAGGTTGTACGCTTCGTCTGCTGTTCATCTGATGCATCAAAACCAGACCAGTTCCGAATCATTGAGTGAGCTGTGCCTTTCTTTGGAAAGAGTCCTCGGCTACAGGCGTCCGCAGCCTTGTCTGATGGACCTTATGCTCTTTGCTCCCAGGACGTCTACACACTGACTGTCCCTAGTGTCAGGACAGAGAGAGGAAGAATTGCTTTTCAGCATCGTGCTCCTACTGATTGCAATTCTCCACAGAGCACAGTTAAACTTCCCGATCTCAGTTTGACCATTCGGAAGGACCTGAAAAAGGAAGCATCAGCCTGTCGTTGTTTCTAGCTATAATCAAATGCCATTTTTATTGTTATTTTTCTATTTTGTGAATGTCTTTGGTTGTGTTGCAATTGCCTCTTGACCAGGACTCTCTTGAAAATGGTCGCAATGGTTAAATAATGGTTAAGGAATGGTAGAATGGAACGCTCAAAATGCAGAAAAACTGTGTGACAGAAAAAACGTCCCTTTGCAAATTAAAAAGCTACAAATTCGAATCAATTTATTAAATCAATATTTTGCCGTTATGTGCATTTCAAGCTACTAACTCGGAGTAAGGGAGACCGGGGATGATTGTAACACATTTGAGCTATGACTCTCACGCTTTTACACAAAATACCTACATTTGTTGGCTACAAATGGCAGCTCATGAGTTTACTATAATCACAAAACACAAAAACACCTTGAGAAGGTGTCAAACCAAAGAGTAGCTCTGTTATAACTCTCTCCACTAGCGGAGACACTTGCTTAATCATGTGTTACAACCATCCCCGTCCCTGTTTATAATCTTCAGAAAATGCATTTTAATATTTAGGAAATCTTCCATCAACTTGTAGTCTTGAAATCTGCTGCGCATGATCAGAGAGGAAAGGACTATACAGATGGATAGGACCATATAACACTTATCTGGACTCTGATTGGTTAAAGTGGTGCTGTTACAACTGTTCATCCCGGACTCCCCTACTTTTAAAAAAATCTTTCACAGGCTAAGATGAACCCTAACTAACATTAAAGGAAGTCTATATCATGGCTATACAAGGCCTAGCCCAAACTAAAACCAGATGTAATTCTATTTCTGAGTCTCACAGAAAACGACATATATTCCACCACTGTGCTGTATTGAGATACAATTTTTTTATTGTGTGGTAAGTTAAAGTTTTGTGAGTTCAATGACAAAGCCTTTACCACAGAACCAGATGATTAAAATGTATTCTATACCTTTCTTAACTCATACTCGATACACATCTAGCGCTGCAGCCTGTAATGAATTCCAAAGCGGTTCAAAGTGTAATTTGGGGCATGTCGGTGCGGGCCGGATGTAATCTGCCACAGCACCCAGTATTTAATTATCTGTGGCGCTCCACGGGTCCCGACCCTTTGACCCATCGTCAAAGTCATCTGAATAATAAGTTATAACGTGCTTTCTGGCGCAGGAGAACTACATCAACCTGCCGGGCCTGCTGTTCTCCTGCAAGTACAAAGTCACCGTGCACACGCTCAAGTCCAAGCGGCGCGCCAAGGACGAGAGCACCACCTTCCTCACCCCGTCCTGCGCCACCATCCGGAGCAAGACGCACAAGTACATCCCCTGCCCCGGAGAAGGAGGTGCGTTATCCTCATTGTGATATGTTGCGAAAAAACTAAACAAAAACTGCATGTGTCATTTTTTTCATCATAAAGGTTCTATATTATGCTTTTTGCAATACATTTTTTAATGATGTACAGCAGGGGTAGGCAAGTTTGCTCGATGGAGGGACGATTTTCTTCATAGTCATAACACCAAAGGCCGAACCTCCCAATTGTACCCCAAAATAAAGCACCATTTTCCACAAATGACAGCGTTATTCATCATAAACAACCTAATTGTGCTACAAAAAATAGATATCTTGAAGTTACATTTTACTGATTTTTAGATTAGTTTATCCAGTGTGGAGTGTTTTGCCTGGACATTTCAAAGAAATTGACAGTATTTTCTTACTTACTTAGTAGTTTAACAGGTATTTTTTTGTATTTGTGCAGTAATATTTCCCAAAATCATCTTAGGGGCCAGAGGTTCTATGCTCGAGGGCCAGATTTATCTCCCTGATGTTGCCTTCCCCTAATGTACTGTCTACTGGTCTGTGGGCTGGCAATTTTGAGAGCAGAAAAGTGACTTGGTGTAGGTATATGCTGAAATATGCGGAAATAAAACAAAGCACCTCTCCAGATGTGTGTTTTTGATAAAGGTATAACAAAGAAGTTGGTTAAAAGCTCAAAAAAGGAACGTAAATAGTGTTATTCAAATTGCATAGCTTCAGGGATCTTTTAGACAATTTACATCGTGCTGAACTAAATCCCCAAACATTTCATTTGTATACTTTTTATTGTCTGAAAAGGAAGAAATACCCTGCAGACAGGTTTATTGGAAGTTAATCTCTTCTGTTATTTTAAGTTTTTAATTGTCAGCATAAATATCCTGACGTTTGCATAGTTTTACCCTCGATCAACGACTCTTTAATTCAGTATTTGTTTACTTTCAGTCAGCAGAAACATTGTATCGATGAAAACTGTGAAAGTTGTCTGCAAAAGCAGAGGTCATCCGGAATCGATGCGCCGGTCAGATACAGTAACATCATCCTATTCTGTTTCTCCCTACAGCTCTCCCCAAGGTATTGGCTAAACCCGAGAACCTCACCGCGTCCTTCTCCATCCACGACGGGAACATCACGGGGAGCTTCGTGTGGAGGGTGTCCCGGCTGGCCCCCGCCCAGAGGATAACGGGCTTCCAGGTGACGTGGGCCGAGATGACCAGCGAGAACCGGCAAAACAGTCTGCCCAACAGCATCATATCGCAGTCGCAGATCCTGCCGCCGGTAAGACGACGGAGGGGCGGCCTCGTTGTTTACATGCGCGAGAGTTGAGGATGTGTAATTATTAACCCGATAGATCTTTGATGTGTATTCGTGGACAAGCTTTTTATAGCTAATGGGGTTAATGAAATACGTGACTCTGTGCAAGCATTTTGGGAACAAGCAGGACTTCAAGAGTGAACTTGAATGTTTATTTTGAGTCGCAGATGCAATTAAGGCTATAATAGACAAAGATTAATTCCACTGTTACCTTCAAGCTGCACAATAATAACACTTTCCGTAACAGGATGGTTGCCCCAATGATAATGGCTGTGTGTTTGGAGCAGATGTCCTGTAGTAGAATGTCAGGCTTGGAAGATAGACTTATTTTGGGGGAGGTCTATTTTTTTACTACTACTTGTATACAGTGCAATTGTATGCTAGTAGTAGTGACATAGACACTACTACTGATACTTATATAAAAACATGGAAATGTGAATCATCATCAAACAATATTGCTGCCGTATGGTGTGGAAATATTGTAATTAATCCTGGAAAATTCTAAAATGAATTCTAAAATTGTGAAGACTACGCTTTTAAATGAAGTGTGACATGTGGGTAAACTCTTGGCCGATTGTTAATACACTGCCTGGCCAAAAATAAAGTCAAAACAGAACTGGGGTTGATGCAGTTTGTCAGTTTTAGGTTCAGCAACACTATACTGTATGCCCAAAGAATCAGATGAAACATGAACATCCTGAATTATTATTTATGAGTTAATCCATCAATGGGTTTCTTCTTCTCTGATGGCACAGGCACATTCCAAGATGACAATCCCAGGATCAGGCGCATGTCGTGAAAGAGTGGTTCAGGAGAGTGAATGGTCATTTTCACACATGGATTGTCCACCACAGTATCCATATCTTAACTCCACTGAGAATAGTTGGGATGTGCTGGAGAAGGCTTTGCTTGACGCTTTTTGGCCAGGCAGTGTATTTCTCAGTGCCTATACAAGTTATCATTCGGCCTTAGCAAATTTCAGCAGGACGATCTTTTGTTTGCGACTACGTAAAAGATCAAAACCACAAAACTTTCCCCTTTTTCCTCCTGTCAACTCCGAACATTTCAAATACTTTACATTGCCCATGCATTCGGCTAATGGGTTTTGTACTCCTCCTTTCTCCTCACTGTCTGTGCCGGCTGAGGGCGACTTGGGATAACACTCTTAGCATGAATCCCGCGATAAGCCCTTGTGTGCAGACAGCCGCAGACATCAGAGGAAGCGCTGTGTCCTGCTGCGCCTATCCCTCGGTCCTGTACTTTTTCTGTACTTTATTCCCCTGGCTCGGCATCTCCCACTCTCTCATCCTGCGTGAGAGCTCTGAAAACGGCGCTCTTTGACATAATCTGCTCCATCAACAACACGTTCCGCCTATCTGCACCTCCCAGCCTCTGGAGCTCGTCTATAAATAAAACCACCCACTGCACACTTTATCAAGTTGGCAGAAAATGAGACAACTACGGCAGAAACCTTATGAAAACAGTGTCTTTGTTTTTGTCTGCCGCTGACACACCATTCCACCCGGTTTATAGCCCTTCCCCAGAACAAGCCCTGTCATAATCGTGGACATGTTCTGGAGTATTTCATCTCACTGCTGCTCTCTCCCTCTCCCTCTCTCTCCTCTTTCTTCTGCCAGGACCATAACTCCCTGGTGGTGTCCAACCTGCGGCCGTCCACCTACTACAGGCTGGAGGTGCAGGTCATAACCACGGGAGGGGAGGGGCCCGCCACTGTCAAGACCTTCCAGACCCCCAACACTTTACCAGTAGTTCAACATAGTACGTATACGCACATTAAATACACTAATATTCATGCTTCTTTTATGTACACACTAATTATGCCACAATGTGATTATAAACCTGCTTCGGGAACATATAATTACTTTGTCCCTTGTCTTTTACTGTCTAAATCAGAGGTGCCCACAATTTATGGGGGCCAAATGCGGCCCTCGGACCAATATTTTGTGGCCCACAAGCCTCATGTTGAATTGGCACACATCGCCAGAGATGATGTTTTTCAGGAAGTTTAACAGTTCTGCTGAATAAAAACCTCAAAAACTAACTTTTTATTGTGAGACGGAGCTTGCATGAAGGTTCCACAGTGAATACAGATGTTGGGAAAGGTTTAAACCTCTCTAAATTAACCCAGTTAAATGTTTTGACTACACTGACCACTGA
>OMNZ01031564.1:4926-17638 GCA_900303255.1 Lesueurigobius sanzi
GGAGGTGAAGATTGGAGAGGGATTTTCCACTTGGCTAGACGCTCCTCGCCACGTGTGAAATTTGCTCTGAACGCCACCGGGTGTTCAGTCTCCTCAAGTGTAGGTGAGGCCAGGTCGAATTAACATGTTCAGAGGAGAGAGGGAAGGAGAGATGAGGGGAGGAGAGAGGGAAGAGGACATGAGGGAAGAGGAGAGGGGAGGAAGAGGAGGGAGGGAAGGGGAGAGGAGAGAGGGAGAGGTAAGAGGAGAGAGGGAAGGAGAGATGAGGGGAGGAGAGATGAGGGGAGGAGAGGGGAGGAGATGAGGAAAGAGGGAAGGAGAGAGAGAGGGAAGAGGAGAGGGAAGAAGAGATGAAGGAAGAGATGAAGGAAGAGGAGACGAGAGAGGAGACAGAGGGAAGGAGATAGAGAGGGAAGAGGTGAGAGAGAAGAGGAGAGAGGGGAAAGGGAAGGAGAGAGGGGAAACGAAAGAGGAGAGAGGGAAGGAGATTAGAGAAGAGGAGATGAGGGAAGAGGAGAGAGAGAGGGAAGGAGAGTGAAGGATGCGGAGGTGTAGAGAAGCAACTCACTCACTTTCACATTTGAGCCGTAGTTGTTGTTTGCGTGACAAAGTGGTTTACTGTGTCCCATATTCTTCGGTTTTTGACACTTATATACAGTATTCATGTATTGCTTGCCTCACGTTAAACATAGAGCGAGACTTACAGACTTTTTAGCTTTGGGAATGTTTATTCATTAAATGTAAATGTAACATGATGTCATCAGGATAGCGCTCCTTCCCAGTGGCTGATGCGTGTCCCAGTGCTGTGCTGTATCAGGCCTGAGTGTATTCCCAGTGCTGGACCAGTCTGACAGCTACGAATGCCCCCCTCTCTCTCCGTCCCGCGGTTCTATTGTCCAGACTCAGTTCCTCCGGTGAGCCTGCAAATGCCTTCTGTCCCAATGATGACCACTTAATGTCCTCTCCACCTCTGCCTAGTCCTTTCGCTGTCTCTCCATCCCGCCGTAAAAACACTCACTGCTGCTTTTATGAGCTCATTAACAAAATAGTGAGAGAATCAATGAAAACGGCCTTTGGTTTTTGCTTGTCCTCCCTTGTCGTCTGTCTGTCACTCACAAAGAATCGTCTCCTGGTGACTAGACTAAACAGTGGACATATTGATTAGCTTGTCCTCTGTGAGGCCCTTCATTTAGGCACCGGAAGTTCGTAGCTCCCGGTTTGGTTGGCTTTGTCTGCCGAGAAAGTGCCAGTGAGCCAGAAATACGTTTGGGGTATTTATTGAATACAATCAAATCATGCAATGTGTACAAATCTGGGCTCTTTAAAAATGAAGCTCATACCTGAAGATATGCATTGACCTTATACAGTAGGTTTGGCCTCTTGAGCTTATACGTTACTGACAGTACCAGTCAAAAGTTTGGAAACACTGTTTATGTATTTATTTTTCTTTATTGGTGTGGTTCACATTGAACTGCTCAAAATCAGCATCCTTCATTCTAGGAATTTTCTCAATCAGCTTGAAATGGTTTTCAAACGTCTGTGAAGTGAAAACCAATAAGGTGATTTGAAAACACTTTGTTATAGGCTAGATTAATTCAAATAGTTTTAAATCATTGTATACTTTTAGAGGCCATGCACATTAATAATTGGCCACTGTACTCCAGGCTTTTCACAGTAAGCCCAGCACCCCTCCTTGGACCGCCACCTTATCGTGGTGGAGGGGTTTGAGCACCCAAATGAATCTAGAAGCTATGTTGTCTGGCGCATTATGCTCCTGGTCTCCCATGGCAAATAGGTCCTAGGTGACAGATCAGACTAAGAGCGGTTCAGAAGCTCCTTATGATGAAAGACCATCAAGGCCGGTTACGTCGCCCAGAGAGGAAGGAGCGTCGTGGGGCCGTCCTCCCGTGGACCCACCACCTGCAGGAGGAGCCATAAGGGACTGGTGCAATGTGACCTGGGCAGCTTGGCCTGCTGTCCCCGCGACCCGGCAACGGATAAGCGGAAGAAGATGGATGGATAGAGCCCAGCAATGGTCAATAATACAGTCAGGACAGTAGAGGGCAGCACTACCATTTTAAGAACTTTGGAAGCAAGTAGGCTGTGTATTCAAATATAAATGAAGTGGTCTGTCACTAAGAAAAAAAATCAACAATGCATATGATATACAGTATTTATTTTTTTTGCTATATATTGTGCCGCCCTTGTTCTAATATTCCCCATTACAATGCCTCCTGAAAACATTATTCAAACTGAAGTTACATGATTCTTGACAAATCGCACCATTGTTTACTATGAACTGCTAAAAGTTGTTCACTGAAAAAGAGTCTGGGGCCTTGTGGACTTCGCTGCAGCAGTCACATGACATAAAGATCACAGAGAGAAAGTCAACAGCGTGGCCCACTCATGGCTCCGCTCCAGGGCATCGCCAGTCTCCAGACAAACATGGCACCAGCCCCAGACGCATCTGCCAAGAGGAAAATCCACTGGGACGTCCTTCTGAGTGGGAAACAAAACAGAGTGCAGCATATTGCCTGCGAAAAGAGCGTGAATTACTATTGTAAGCCATGCATTTGCCCTAAAATAAATCGATATACGGTGTGATGGATGGTTCAGTGAAGGCTGTGGGGCAGAGATGGGCCAGTTGACCTGGTGGGGGGCTGGTTTTGTTTCTCGCTAAAGAACTAGGGGCTAAATCAGTGTTGTGCATCATATATCACCTACGGAGCTTTGGAGGAGGCATTTTAATAGGAAACTGAGGTTTTTTGTTTTTTTTTACAAATTCATTCACTAATAACTAGTGTATTCAAACACTACAGAAGATATTCAAAATCCTCTCCGAACAACTCTTTGAAGGTCGTTTTCACACGTTGGAGCTGTTGGGTCGACCCGAGATCACTCTAGTTTTAGCTGCTTTGACTTCAGCTTTAGTTCACAGGTTCCGTCTTCCTCTTCCTCTACTTGTTTCTTTTGTTTAGGAGAGACACAGAATAGGGGAGGAAAGAGAGCTTGTATCGGTTGTTCTCGAAGCTGTGCGCGTTGTGGTCATTGAAGTTACAATTTCCCAAATAGAGAAACACTGAACAGTGCAATAATTACGCTCCTTATTGCAAAGATTTATCTGTTTCCAAGTGAAAGTTTCTATGTTAGAGAGCACCCTGGCCCAAAATCTGAAAATTGAAAGTTTAGTTTATCCTGCAGTGTCTCCCCTTAAGGATGGGATTTCAAACCTGAACACGTCTTTCCCTGACATTATGAAAACATCTTCTCTCTTTTAATCTGAGCTTGGTTTTCTCTCCATCTTCAGCTGTCAAAACACCAGGCTAAAATCAATATTATATTTGACTGCGAAAACATGTGCAACACATTTCTTTCTTGTTTTTGATGTCTTTTTTATTTGGATTTTGGCAGTGAACAGCTCTTCCTTCAGTGGGCTGTTGGCAGGTGGTATTCAGTGATGTGGTTCATCTAAAACAGTGAGTCCAGTGAAGATGAAGAAGTGATGCTCTCTGAAGCACCTGCTTTAAAGTAGAAAGATTACAACATGAGCAGAGAGAGATATAAAAGTAAACAATATAGCTCCCTCCACTGCATATCGGCATCCACGTTTTGTAATTCTATTTCAGTTGGAGCAGGTACCAATAAAACTATGGGAGAGAAACAAATTTCCAAAAAAGAAAATTCACAAATGTTATGAATGTTTTCCCTGATCATTATTTGACACTGATTGGATTCACAAACCTGCCATGGCTGAAAGTCCTTTCTACTGGACAACATCACGCATGTTTCTGAATATTGTCTTCACTTTTGGACACCTTTTATGAGAAAATAATTAGACCTTAGTTCATATGTGCCGACAGAGATATTGCACTTTGACAGGTTTTGTTTCATGTGGATTGGCCCAGGAATTACAGAGAAAACTAACAATAAACTAGAGTAATAGACTATTCAGTTACCATAGATACCAGCATAGACTTTTCAGCCGCCCTATAGGCTCTTTAGAATGTTGTGACATATAAATGCCACCTACTATACACATTCTATTAAATTTGTAGTGGTAGTGCAAAAGTGGATCAGAGTCCTTTTTACCCACTGCAGCAGTCTATCATTTACATATGAGATTTGGGGCACTAGTACTGGTAATACATGCACTTTCAAATAATGCAAGCTTTCCAGACCTGTCTTGATACTTTTGTCTTATAAGATTTGTGTATGCCCACTGCAAGACGATCAGAATGTCAAATTGTGAGCCTGCGCTGTGCAATGGTTCAAACAATGAATCGTAGCTACCACAGTTTTAGGCTCGTCTATCTGAGTGGCTTGCTTTAGAGGTGTTTATTTGTACGGAAAAGTTCTGAGGAAAGTCAAATGGAGCTACATTTTACGCTTCAATCTGTTCCTTTCTCGTTCACATTGGGACATGGCCTAGTGGGTCGCTGGTTGCCCGAGGGCCTGCTTGGGTTGGCGGGCGAGAGGGAATGATTCTTGGTATGCGTGGGTACACGTGTTAGTTCACGGTGGCAGAGTGGATAGCGCTCTTGCCTCACTGCAAGAAGGTCGCGGGTTCGATTCCCGGCCCATGCGGCCTTTCTGTGTGGAGTTTGCATGTTCTCCCTGTGTCTGTGTAGGTTTCCTCCGGGTGCTCCGGTTTCCCCTACCACTAAAAACATGTACAATAGGCAGGATGAATGAGAGTGAGTGACTTTGTGAGTGCGAATGTGGGACAACGGATGAAAATTAGCCCAAGGCTACAATCCGGAGTGGCGTGTTCACATGCATTCTTCATGTGCACGCACTGTCCCAACCAAATAAACCAAACAAACAAAGTTGTGTGCCTTTTGGCTTTGTGTGAGTGTCTGTGCGAGTCGGGGGGTTGAATGGGGTATGGGGATTGATGCGCTTTGTGTTACGTTCTTGTATGAAAAGTGCTCTATAAGCAAAGATTGATTGATTCATTGAAATGCGTCCCATTCATGTCCGGCCCCTGTTGCTTGTGACTCTGGCTGTTCTGGTGGAGCTGGCGCTGTATTTTTGTGATGACACACTTGACAGAGATCATCACAGCAGCCAGAGGACAGTCTGCCGGCCGGCTGTTCGTGACCGAATCGGCTCTTTTGAACGGCTCTTTTAGGTGAACTGTTTGAACTGAATCTCTGTTCTGAAAAGAGCTGGATCTACTCAGCCAATATTACACTGATTTATTCGGAACAAACTCGAGAATCTCAACAACCAGAGCATGCAAGAAATGATGATGTTCAAATGTCTCAAATTAACTTTATTTTGCCTTAATTTGAAATCTTTATTCACTAAAAAGGATTTGGCGACAGTTGTAGCCTCTTTTCATTCATTATGGCACTGTCTTTGTTACATATCGTAAAGGTAAAGCCTGACAGCTATCAGGTCTTAGATAATATAGGCTTTTTTTGTAAAGTGATAAAAAGACTAAAGACTTAGCTCCAAAATATCAGTCTATCTATTTTAAATCGTTGTCCCTGTCAGCACTGTATGACCAGCATGTTCGAGCTACGACTTAAGATTTCCCCACGACGAGCGGTTGTACTGTATGTCACAGACGGTCAAACTCGTGCTGTGTGCTCTGGCTATAACTGGTGAAGAGGTGTCATACAGTGGTCAGAGCCCACTGTTGGCGACCACAGTACAGCTAACATCACTGAGCAGAGTGAATGGATAATGGACATAATGTTAAGTGCATTTAGAAGCTAACCAAGCTTGTAATTGTCATTATAAATCTAGCAGGTAGCCTCAGTAGTGGATGTGGTAGCTGAAGAGAAGATATGGCAGAAGACTGTCAATTTACCATTGTAGATAAAATATTATGTTACGACACAGTACTGATGATACAATGCTCATGACCGAAGCGACTCTTTTGAATAGAGATCCTGCTTTTTTGCTTCCGATACGATACTGGTTTCTACTGATACCCGATACCAACCGATACTGGGAGAATAAAAAAAAAAGAAGTAGGTTTGATATACAGGTATTGTGGTTTATGTAAAGAAACTGTTTTGCAGTGAGTGAAAAAGTGAATATTATTATATTAATATAGAGAACATCCAACATAAAAGGATCTGATCGTTAATGCATTACAGATAAGTTGTATCAGTAATTCTGAGACTGTATTTATCAAACCGAGATCTTCAACAGTGGCAATATTATTTTACTATTTTAGGTGTGACTCAGTCATAGGTTCTGTCTCGATTGGTTGAAGCTACGTAGTATTAGCATACTGCTGCTAGCTGCAGTATTGTGCACGGCAATCAATAGTAGTATTGCAGAGTGTAAAACTAATTCAATGACTGCATTCTACAGGCTAAAAGCTTAGATTAAAGAGGGCCTAAACGGGTGTGCCAGAGCCTTACTCCACCCACACCAAAAATTTTTAATCTGCCGTGAAAGGCGTATTCGCTAATCCAGGATGATGAGGCGTGGCAGAGCTGATGACGTAAACTTCTACCTACAGCACCAACTTCTACCTCCTCAGCTAACCGCAAAATTCAATTGGAATAGACACACATTACGAGCTCAACCTCTAGAGGGCGTTAGCCACTCGGTTTTAGGCATAAAAGGACACTTTTGGGCAGGTTTGCACTAAAATGTCAAAATATTAACTGGAACATGTAGATAATACTATTACACACTCATTCACGCAGTTTATCAGCTCATCGGTTCAGTATCGGGTATTTGCCGGTATCGGCTCCGATATCCAATACCAGTATCGGATCGGTGCATTCCTACTTTTGAATAGCTCTTTAATGTAAGTAATGTTTAATGTAAGTCCAAGACTGGAACGTTTGGAGTCTGCAGGAGCTAGTAATGTGCGAGAATAGGGAGGTATTGCTGTAACACACATAGCACTACCTACTTCAAACAGACTATATACCTTGAAAGATTTTTCCAATATTTAGAAAAGTCATGAAATGAACACAAAAAAAAGTGTAATGCAAATAAGTGGTGTTTCCGGTTGGTTTACATTGCAGCAGCTTCAAAAGGACAATCACAACATGGCCGCCAGAGCATGCCATTTGTTCCTATATTACTATAGTCATCTCCTATGTAGAGTTTTATTAAAGATCTCTGAACAGGGCCATTGTAACATTTAAGGAAGGCTGTTCCAGAGTCTCGGAGCCGCTATGCCAAATTCAGACGTATAGAGCAGGAGAATTGTAAATCCAATAGCGTGGCAGACATGAGATATTGTACCCTGAGAGACAAAATCTATAGGGAAAGAAAGGAAGAAATGACTACAGCACGACAGCTCGCAGCATTAGCATAAATATTCTGACGGGTACCACATCCGTATCACGCAGCCTGTCATGGCCGCCACGTGTTTTTTTTTGTATTCTTTCACAGCGTGTTCCACCTGGATGATCTCTCTTCTACATCAGCGTCATAGACCGCGGAGGAAATTCTATTTAGCTCCACGCCACGACATGACAAGGTGTCGGCTCCCGTGCCAAAAAAAACCCCAAAGGCGCGTTGGATGGAGATAAGGATGGAAACGTGCAGAGCTTTAGGCTAATGCTGCGGAGTAGAGAGTCGGAGTAGACAGCTAACATGGAGAACGCACGGAGCTCAGCGGGGAGTGAGTGGCAGGTGAGAGCGAGGAAACAAGCGCTTTAACAATCGCTGGAGGAGCAGAACAAGAGCAGCGTGATAACAACAAACTCAAGCTTCAGTCGACTCCCTTCAAATGTACCGAGAAAGCATCACTTACATCACAGCGGGTTTAAGGCGAGACGCCGCGGGGAATAGGGAAACAAGACAAATTGAGGGATATCAATTTGCTGGGGGTGGCTCACAGCAAGAAGTTCCCATGTTCAATTCCTGGCCCCTGCAGCCTTTCTGTGTGGAATGTACTGGATGGGTTTACTCAAAGTGCTCCGGTTTCCCCCATCACCCCAAAATAGGTTCAAATCTTCTACAGGTGATTCTGACCATTAGCCTGGCTCCACATCTGGGGATGGGCCGTGTTGTATCTAATATATAACTTTTTTTTTTTCAGTAACTGAGGAATATAAAATATTACTTACAAAATACAAAATACAGTAATATATTAGTCATTACAATGTAAGTAACTCAAGTTACGAGTACAACTACCCCCAAATAAAATGCAGCTCCAAATGAAGTTGGATACTGGTGTAGAAAGAGACTAGAAGAGTATTGTCAAAACACAATAGAACGTGGACGGTTGAGAAAAAGGAAACCTTTGACGGCACTTTTGTTTGGTGGAATTATTCTCACTATTTCCTGTTCATAAAGTAACTCAAAGTAGTGTAACATGTTTACAACAGTATGCAGGGGCGTTCCACCACATTTTGGGCCCTGGGTACAAACTAGCTTGGTGGGCCCCCTGACACATATAGGCCTATTTATGAACAGACTTCAGAGGGCCCCTCTCTTGCCTTGGGCCCTGGGTACTCAATATCCTTTACCCCCCAGTGTGATGCCACTGACGGTATGTAATGTAAACTGTAATTAGAAATATAAAATACAGTATTACAATTTTAAAGTAACATTTTAGTAACTTGCCCAGCTGTTAAATGCAGTAAACAAATAAAGCAACCTTACCTTTGCCCTGTGTATTACTGACATAGATGTGAGGACAAATGTATTGCAAGTTTTCCATAATGTGTATGTTTTCATTTAAAAATACAACATTTTATGTCTAACAATATTGCCAAAATTGGCTGTATTTTCAGTGGCAAAGTCTAAATAATGGATAGTGCCAGGATTACATTTATGGTTTTATTTTGTTGATATATTAGTTACAAGATTTGTTCAGAGGGGATTTGGCATTCCTTGTTTTGCCTTTCTGAGGTTCAAATCTCAATTAATTAGGCAAGGGATTAATATTGAAAAATACGTCTTGAAAAAACCTTCAAACTATTAAGTCCAAGACTGCAAAGTTTAGAGTCTGTAGGAGCTAGTGCAGATAGTGTCGCCAATGTGAGAAAAATGCATTTTGAACTTAAAGTTGGGCTAAATGTTTAGCAAAACAAACCTAGCTTACTAGCAACAGCTATTTCCAGTTGGAGACTCACTTCGATAACAACAAAAAAATACATGCTTTTTGTTTGAAAAGCTTTTAACAAGCGTCTAACTCTATATTACAGCATGGTGAGTTGTTAAAATATACAGCGGGCAGAGAGGTGAAATTACTATAAAAATGTGGCTAATAGAAGGAACTGTTTCACTGCTAACATGCTGACTATAAAACCAAATCTAATGTAATTTAAGACCGTATTCAGAGTAATAATAACGCTCTATAACAATAAAGCCAATGTAATTTATATTCATAGCTGGTGCAGAGGTCCAGTGTGCAGGAGCCAAACCAGCAGCCACAGAAGGTCAGGCAACAGTTTACCTTTGTGCTGATCTGAAGCTCAGATTAATGAGGAAAGAGACGGACGCCAGAAAAGGCATCTGGCAAAATCCGGTGAAATAAATCAAGCAAACGAGACGTACCACTGTAGCTCTCCCTGTCGACAACCTATGGAACATTTTCTTCACGATGAGAATCATATCTGTAATCTCTTTGTATGAAACCTCAAAAGTTACAAAACGCCTGAATAATGCTTAAGGCGAGAAACTGCAGGTGTATAAAAAATCATACAAAACTTTTATTGTATAGGGGAGACCGGGGCTAAGTAACATTCTGCGTGAGATTTATACCTTCTCCAAGTCTCAACTGCTTGGAGAAGGTAAAAAAGGCAGTTTCTGAGTTAGACTTTACTAAGTTTAGTCTTTATTTAGAGCAGAAAGTGTCACCAAAGTGTCACCAGGATGCACCATTTGATGCTTTATTTTCATTTCTCACTTTCAGGCTGAACAAACTTGGTATCTCTAGTACTGGGGTAAGTTGTAACAAAAGCACTGATATGCTGTGGGGCAAGTTGTAACAATGTTGCAACCTACCCCAGCAGCCATGTTACAACTAGCTCCGAAGGTGATCTTTGAAGTATTCCCACCACTTTATCAAAGTTCTACAGTATTTCCTCTAGACATTGTGCCACGGGTAAATGTTGGCCATAGCACTCTCTGACTGTTCTGATTTTGATTCTGACTGTTCCACACATCAAAACATGCATTGCAAGTTATCTGTTACAGACGCCAAATAGCATTTTTTCAATTTGCACTAGCACCTGTCTCGATAAATGACCCCCTGAATGTGTAAAAATGGCGAAAAAATCGAAATAATGGATGAAGTCAGATTTAAATCAATTGCTTTATTTTGTTGATGTTTTAGATGCAAAGTTTTGTTCAACAGGGATTTTGGATATCTTGTTTAGTTTAGTTTAGTTGAAAAGCTAGTTATTAATGAATACATCTGTAAAAAATAAAATGTTGCCTTGTTTTTAGGCTTCAAAACTCAATAAATCGGGCTTGGAATTAAATATTTAAAAATCTCTCTGACAAACCTTCACTATATTAAGTCCAAGACTGGAATGTTTGGAGTCTGTCAAAGCTACTAAGGTGCAGATTTTTTCTCCACAATGTGAGAAAAAACATTGAATTTACAATTTTCCATACACTTCTATGCAGAAACATTGAATCAGTGCAATAATTAAACATCTTGCTCTGAAGATTAGGTCATTTATTTGTTTCCAGGTGAAAACGTATACATTTAGCGCACAAACTGGAACAAAATCTGAAAATGAAGAAAGTTAGTCTGACCTGCAGTGCCTCCCCTTTACACAGAACCTTAACATACTGTGCCATTTCTCTTGCGTGCCTCTTTCTGAAAAGCAAAAAAAAAACCTGGCTGCCCTTGAACAACCCACACTGCAGCACAACTATAAATGTTCGTTTCACATCGAGGCAAGATCTCAGATTAAACGCTTCATTTATCCCCTGACAAGTCCCGACTTTTAAATTACAAGGTTAGCTAACACTTTTGCTTTTCCTCCGTGTGCATAAAATGTTTGCTCATGTAAAAAAAAATTAAAAAATAGGTTCCTCAAGGTCATTGCACAACAGTCGGGAGGCTGCGCTGCTCACTGTTTGAAGCCTGCACGCTCTAAACGGGAGATTTAGGTAGAAGGTATTAGTGGGAGCTCATTTGACATTGGCAGAAAAGTCTCAAACGGAAGTATATCCTCAGAGGGAGCCAGTACACTGCAAAAAGTGAGATATTTATGAGTTTATGAGTCTTTTTAAGTTAATGTTTAAATTTACATATGAAATTATATATTTTAACACATTGAGTGCCGCGCTGTTTTCGGAACTTAGCCGTAGAGTGCCAGCAGTCTAGACCATTTTTGATGATTTTTGTAGCAACACAGCGTATTCTATGTTATACTGTAGCTATGGACACACACACATTTGAAAGGTGACACTCTAAGCTCTCAGTGGGTGGAACCCGTTTATTTCTACATGCCTCGGTTCCTGAGAAATCCCAAGCTAAACAGAGGCTGGTTTTCATCAAAATCGCTGTGTTTTAAGCCTGCCACGCTTCTGATACTTACATTTCCAGGTCAAAGGACTTGTGTAAGGTCACCTGAAGTGTATGAGTGGACACGATGCAGCAATAACGATCAAATATAGATATATAGATCGTGACTTTTAACAAGTTTTTGATCATTTAATTCAGTTCTGTTCATCACAGAGCTCCCAAAATCACACATAAGGTGTATTCGAGTGTCTAGTTTCTTTATGGCACTCAATGCGTTAATATAAGTCGCACCTGAGTATAAGTCGCAGGACTAGCTAAACTAAGGTCAAAATACGGTCAAATATTCTGAATTCCAGCAAATTTAACTCATGAAGAGATCAGTTTTTGTAGTGCAAGTCTTTAATTATATGAGTTTTCTGTCCAGCATCGTTAAAGAATGTATACAAAAATGAGCCAGTCTTTTGAACGGCTCTTGATCCCAAAGACTCGGCTCCCTGTAAAGAGCCATAATTCCCATCGCTATCGCAGCGAGAGGGGGGTTGCAGTCCGTTGCACCTGCGCCCGGGGTGGAGGTTACTGGCTAAAACCTTTTTAAATAGTGTCGTGTCTCCGCAGAGCTGCCAAAATCGGGATTAGAGGCGTGTACGGGTTGATCAAAAATGTGAACGCGCTCCTCTGGGTCACCTTAAAGCCTCCGTTATGCAGTCACAGAGAGGAGCTTTATGGGGAAGAGCACTTTAGTTTGGGACAGGGCCCTGCACCAACTAATATATAATCTTTCGCGGTTTTGCTGGACACTGCTATGCAAAAAGGGTGCCTGCTACAGTGTTGCTCAAAGTTCCATCTCAAACTGGTGAAAATCTACTATGAATTTCAGGGGTAAATGTTGCACAAGAAAATGTACACAGCCTGGATTACTTTTGGATTAGAGAATGCATTCGCTGTTCCATTGTTTCAATAAGCTCCAAAGATTTATGTCTATCCACTGTTGCATTCATTTCACATCACGGATCTTTCTTCGCATGTAAGACACTACAAGCAAAAGGGATTTTTTTCAATTTTCACATTTTGGCCTGGTTTTATCTCTTAACATATAAACTTTCACCTGGAAACTTTCCAAATCTTCAGAATGATGTGTTAAATTATTTCACTGATTCAATGCTTCTCCATAGATTTACAAACATTTTTAACTTCAAAGGGCAATTTCTCAAAATGCATTCTTACATTGTGGCGACAACATCCCCACTTTAGTAGCTCCAACAGACTCCAAACTTTCCAGTCTTGGACTTTACAATAATG
>OMNZ01031565.1:0-13370 GCA_900303255.1 Lesueurigobius sanzi
GGTCCATATCTACTACAGCTGTAGGTCCATATCTACTACAGCTGTAGGGTCCATATCTACTACAGGCGTAGGGTCCATATCTACTACAGCTGTAGGGTCCATATCTACTACAGCTGTAGGTCCATATCTACTACAGCTGTAGGGTCCATATCTACTACAGCTGTAGGTCCATATCTACTACAGCTGTAGGTCCATATCTACTACAGCTGTAGGGTCCATATCTACTACAGGCGTAGGGTCCATATCTACTACAGCTGTAGGGTCCATATCTACTACAGCTGTAGGTCCATATCTGCTACAGCTGTAGGTCCATATCTACTACAGCTGTAGGTCCATATCTACTACAGCTGTAGGTCCATATCTACTACAGCTGTAGGGTCCATATCTACTACAGGCGTAGGGTCCATATCTACTAGATATGGACCTACAGCTGTAGTAGATATGGACCTACAGGGGGCAACATAGGACAGTATAATATGTGCAGGTTGAAACTCATACTACGAGTTTAAAGCAGTTTCGAGTTTAAAACACATAATTTCGAGTTTTAAACTCATAGTATGAGTTTTAAACTCATAATTTTGAGTTTTAAACTCATAATTTCGACTTCCTGTTGGGCTTTTATTTTTTTAACATGGCGGAAATGGGCTTCCATAGAAAAACACTATTATACCATGTTTTTTATTATTATTACTTTCAATTTGTAGCTTTTTGTTGATTTCTTGACATTAAAGATACACTTGATTTTGTAAAATTATTAGATCTTTTCTTGTACACAATATATTGCCCACCTCTACTTACTGTTTACGATCAAAGGAGATTGTAGTTTTGAGATAAAATCATTAGAATATTTACATGTGCTCACTGTGTGTGCATCGTCATTATGTCATGCCTTGCTGCTTTCCGTCAAAGCATTAGTTGTCTGTGATGTAATTAAAAAAGAAAAGGTTTTGTTGTTTCAGTCTAGATCAGAACTAGTTGGGCCAGTTGAAAACAACTTGGCAACTAAATTATATGTCCTTTTGTTGTTAATTACAGTAAAGTAAGCTTTAATTGTCAATGACCTGTCACAAATGTGTGTTTCTTATTCGTTCTTGCTTTGTGTTGTCTTTTCAGAGCATCAAGCTGCCCTTCTTCAGCTCAAGAGGCAGTGCAAGGAAGACTTAGAGAAGATGCATGTAAGTTTTTCTTTTAAAATGAGTCTAGATTCATTAAAAAAAATAATTCAAAAATAATGAATAAACAGAATGAACAGAGAATAAAAAGTAACTTTCTGCAGTTTGTGGTTGCAGCTGCACTTATTGGCCTCTAGATGGCAGCTTCTTTCCATAATGTGACAGATCATTGCTGTTTCCTTCATGGTTGTGCAAGATTATTTTAAAACTCTCAAGACTTTTAATTTATATATAAACAACTGGCATGTTTCTGTTTACACATGCTCAAGTAGGTCTACATAAAAGTGTTGAGGTTCATTGGTACTAGTTTGTAGATGATTTCTATGGAAGTACATGAAACACAAGAATGACTATTTCTATTAATGAGAAACATACAAAGAATAATTCTAAATAATTTACTGCTGGTTCTAACTTTATACACAGTATAAAGAGAAATATTTGTCATTATTAAAAACACCTACAGTGAGAACTGGAGCCGCTCTCCAGATTGGCAGCAGTTTAGAGAAGAGTTTAATGAGCCTGATGTTAACACAGAGTTTGACAGCATTTACAGCACCCTGGGGGGCTGTTGTGTATAGTGTAATAAAAGTACATTTCTGTGTTTTTGTTTCTATTTGCAGTCAGACTTTGAGCTGCAGATCTTCCAGGTGCGAGGTGAACATGCTGTGTCCATATCCCACCTTGAGGGGCTCATCAACCAACTGCAGAGTGACAACCCACACCTCGCAGGTCAGCGGCGCTGTGCTGTGCGGCACATCGGTGTGTCTACTGCGGACGACACCACAGTCAAGACCTGTCGCACCGTGAGCATTCAGACAGACCGGGACAGCTTTATCAAGAGCCCCGACGGAGAGGGCGGGACTATTGCTCTCAGCCCTAATCAGAACACACCCAAGAGACTCAACATAGACTCCATTGGCCTCAATCTGGGAGTAAACGCTGACAAAGGCCCTGCACCTCCACCGCCTCCTCCTCCTCCCCTTCCGACTTCCTCAATACCACCGCCACCACCTCTGCCCGGAAGTATGGGTGCACCTCCACCCCCTCCTCCTCCTCCACCCCCTCCTCCTCCACCACCAGGTCCACCTGGTTCCATCCCACCTCCACCCCCACCTCCACCAGGTCCACCTGGGTCTATCCCACCTCCTCCTCCCCCTCCCCCTCCTGGTGGGGGCCCTCCTCCTCCTCCACCACCCCCAGGTGGGGGCCCTCCTCCTCCTCCACCCATGGGTGGCTTTTTCCAAAAAGTACAACAAGCCCCAAGAAAGCCTGCCGTTGAGCCGGCATGTCCCATGAAGCCCCTGTACTGGAGCAGGATACAAATACAAGATAAAAAGTAAGTGTGTTCCTCTCTCTCTCCGTCAAATTAACTTATTAACTTGGTGTTTCCTGGCTGTGTGAGCCATTGGTCCTGATTGGCTCACGAGTTAGACAGAGGTCGAGTTCAGGCTGGCTATCAGTGTATGAACGCTAGAGGTCACTGTCTGATTACTTTGGAATTGAAGATTGGAGCCTGGGAAACTAGATATTTGATGAGTATGTATATTCTATGTTCTAAATAAAAAACAAATGCATTTGAAGATTCTCATCTGAAGTATGACAGATATACTTCTTGTCCCACACTCGCTCATTCCAGGCTCTTATGAGATATTGTAATTGTAAGTGGATTATCCGGCCCATTTACAGTGGTTGTGGTCTTTGCCTCTTAGGCTTCCAGCTTTATGGCCTTGTATTCTCATGGATGGATTAGTGGGGAAGGTTGGGTTGTGGTCACACTCACATAGACTGAAGGCCTGACTGAATGACCGCAGTACTTTCACGTCCGCTATAAATTTGAGTGTAAAGGAACAAGTTAAGGGGCATTAAATGGGTCAGATGTTGAAGCTGAGCCGGATCAGCCGCGTTAATGGTGAGAGGTTTGGGCGTCTAAAAGGGAAATGATAAACGCGCCTGAAATGATGCCATGTGTTTAAACTTGAGCTGGAATTGGTATTTGCTATTGGCACATACAGCAGCAGAGTTTATGGAGACAAGTTGCAGAAAGTGGACGGCAGGCTTCAGCTTCAGCTCCAGTCGGACTGAAGTTAGAAATTACATGGTGCAATAGTTATATTGTCCAGCGTTTTCCTGAAAAGTCATTAACTGTCCCATTTCATAATTTCATTTCAGCTTTTGAGACGAGCAGTAGAGAATGGTCTGACACAAAATGACTGCATGTTCTCAAAGTCCTCCCAATTTACTGCCAAGGAGATACTTTGTGCTGACCTTGGTTGGTGTGTGTCTCTTTCAAACTGTAATCACGGAGTCTGGATGCCAATATAACTGGGCTGGTTCCCATTGGCTGATATTGCAATGTGTTTGCTCAACTAGCATTGTCAAAGTTTTATGGACTAGCACACACCCTGACATAAAGTATTTAATAATGAAAATGTGCAAAGTTGAATCGGTTTCTCCGGAAAATGTATTCATTTATTTGACCACTTATACTGTATTTTGTTTCCAGCAACAACACATTATGGGGTTCCCTGGAGGAGCCTGATCTTGTGAGCACCAAGGAATTTGAGGACCTCTTTTCCAAAGCCACTTTACAACCGAAGAAGAAGCCACTGGCTGACACCTATGAGAAGAAAGCCAAGACAAAGAAGGTACAGTGGATTATCTAATCTTGATTAGATAAATATGTGATAATTAAAACTGTGAATGTTGATCTGTTTAATGAGAAACACAATTACTATCTGCCATCGAGTTTATATGGATAGGTTAGATCTGTATTTAAGGTGAGACGCTGCAGGTGAATAAGGAACACAATTAAATTGAGCTATATCATTTGGAAACTTTTGATGTTACTAACATAAATATGAGAAAATGTATGTGTGTTTGTTTAATAATACAGGATATTATACAAATGTCCAAAATTGCCTTCATTTCTGGCAACAAAAAGTAAATAATGGATAGAACCAGATTTATTTATTGTGTTGATAAATTAGTTGCAAAGATTTTTTTCAGAGGGGGTTTTGGATATCTTGTTTAGTTTTGGAATAATGTAGTTATTGGTGCATAAATCTGTAAGAAAATGTATTTTGCCTTGTTTATTGGGATTCAAAACTCAATAAATCAGAGTAGAAATTAAATATTGAAAAATTCCTCTGAATAAACCTTCAAAAATATTGTTAAGCCTAAGACTGGAAAGTTTGGAGTCTGCAGGAGCTACTAAAGTGGAGATGATGTCACCAATATGTGAGAAAAATACATTTGGAGGAAATGGTCATTGAAGTTACAATTTCCCATATATTTCTATGGAGAAACATTGAATCAGTGCAATAATTACAATCCCTGTGGTAAAGAAGATTGGCATTTATTTGTTTCCAGGTGAAAGTGTATGTTAAGAGATCAGACAGGCCCTAAACCTGAAAATTAAAAAGTAAAAAGTTTTGTCCAATGTAACCCTAACCCTTTGCAATGTTATATTTTGAGATCATCTTCAAACAGTAAATAAACTGCTGCGTTGATGAGTTTATGGAGATTGTATGCCTATGCAGACAATACTAAACACTGATGACATTGATTGATCCTCTCCTTGGCTCCTCATCCAGGCTAATTCCCCAGGGCCACTGGTTTTCTTCCTTGTGCCAACACCAGATCAATCTGACTTTTCCCATACAGCTTATTTTCTGCCTTTGGACAAGCCAGCAACAGAATGATGTTGTCTTTCCATTTGTGCTAGCATTTAACTTAATAGCTAAAAGAAATATTGTTGACGAAAATAGGAAAAAGCCACCACTTGTGCCAGATTGATCTACCATCCCTTTACCCAGCAAAGACTTGACGCTGCAACTCTGCACTTGAGCCAGCCGCGTCAGCATTCTGGCTGCCTTGTGGTCTTCAGTGAGGCGTCTAAGCAGTTAAAAAGTGGCCACTGCCCCAGACTGTCCCCTCTGAATCTATACACATCTGATCAATCCGTGAAGGCTCCACTGCAGTCCAGAGGGCCAGAGCGGGTCCGGCCCGAGACCTGTCCAATACGTCTGGTCACTCTGAAGCGGCAGAGACTCCAACATTTGATCCAAGTCAGACAGCCACATCCAGACACTGATCCTGCTAACTCTCTGCTTTTAGAGCTTATGTCAGCCCCAAGAAGGACTGAACAAGCTCTCGGAAACAGTCCTAAAACCGTTTTGTATCAGTCAACAAAATCAGGGTTGCTATGGTCACTGGTCATATTTTAGGCATTCGTTTATGAAGAAGATCCACAGTATTTGGATAAATAATCTTCCTGCTTTGTCCCATTGATGGAAAAGGACTGTGAACTCGAATGAGCTTGTTTATTTAATCAGTTGTTTTATCCTTGAAGTATTCTCTGGAGTAGGAAACAATTAGAATCACAAATTAGTTTGTAAGAAGTACCGATCTTCGATGAATGGAAACATTAAGTGGAGATGACAGATGCGAATCGAATGAATCAGCGGTGATCAGTTAACAATGCACACAATCATTTCGAGAGTTTAAGGCCCTGCACCAAATTGTTGCCATTTTCAAAGTAATCTGTGGTCCAAACTTATTCCTAACCTTTCTTACGCATTGATAGGGATGAGTTTATGATGAGGTTTGACAGCTTTGAGAGAGTAGAGTGACCCGATAACGTCTTGAGGTTTAGGCTGCATCAGGCTGATTTTAGTTTTTCGCATTGGTGTTACTTTGGGTTTACAATCACTCATAATACGCTACAGACTGTCTCTGACCAACAATATTACTAGTCAAAAGTTTAGTGTATTGTTTTTTCCTTATTTTCAAGACTATCTACATTGTTGATACCCATTTAAGGTGTTAAACTGTGAATGAACACATGGACACACAAGGGTGGTTAAGGTTACAGTGAGGTTAAGGTGAACTTTATTGTCCCCGTGGGGAAATTTGTCCTCTGCATTTGACCCATCCTTCGGTGCCGCTGGGGCAATCCGTCAGGAGCAATGGGGACCCATCTCCAGATCCTGGAATAAATAAATTAAACTTAATCAATCAATCTTTGCTTGTAAAGTGCTTTTCATACAAGAATGTAACACAACAACTTAGAACCAATCCCTTTCCCCCAGTCAACCCTCTAGCTCCACATGAATATTCACCCATATTCACAAAGATACATTCCCCTTCATGCACCC
The DNA here is from genome assembly GCA_900303255.1 of Lesueurigobius sanzi. Taxonomy (NCBI): domain Eukaryota; kingdom Metazoa; phylum Chordata; class Actinopteri; order Gobiiformes; family Gobiidae; genus Lesueurigobius; species Lesueurigobius sanzi. The sequence goes on from OMNZ01031565.1 coordinate 6,329, forward strand.
AAAACATGCTTTAGATTTTAGGTTTTTCAAAAGCCATTTCCTTTGATTACTACTTTGCACGCTAATGGCATTTCCTCAAAGAACTTTACAAGGTTCATTTGTTGAAAACCTGAAATTTTTCATTTCCATTTCAGTGACTACCTATTTCACCTTTTTGGTTTACTACATAATTCCACATGTGTTAATTCATAGTTGAATGCCCTCAGTGAACATCTATAATGTAAATTGTCTTGAAAATAAAGAAAAAACAATACATGAAGAAATGTCCAAACATGGCGGTGTATGCCAAAGGAGGAAAAATAGTTCACTGTACTTTATATATCCGAAAGTACAACTCCTCCCATAATAAAAATGTGTATAATTCCCAGTGAAGATCTCTAGAATCAACTTTTTTAACCCTGTACGAATGTGAGCCTGTCTCCTCTACTATTCCAAATAACTCAACTTCATGTACCTTTTGTAGCGCAGTAGACACTAAAATATTACAGAAAAATCTCCAGTAAAACCACATGTTAACGATAGTCATTCAGATGACCAACTACTGCACTCATGAGTAGTTGGAGGAAGTCAGTTTTCGCAGTGAGTAGAAGGTAAACAGGCCTTCTGTCCTGTACTCAGAGCAGTGGTCACTCAGACAGACAGCCCGGGCCTTTGATATGATGATGAGCCTGTATCTTAGCACTCATGTTTGTCGGTGTGTGATGACAGCACGTCCTCACAGCCATTATGCACTTGCTGTGAAAGTGTTGCCAGATCATGAGAAGCCCAGGCCCCGGGGCTTTCGAAGAGCCGAGATGGGAGGGGAAGGAATGTATGTGTGTGTGTACATTATGCATATGAGCCACTTTCCCAACATTTTTCCCCCTCAACGACTCCAGAAATTCCCCAAGTCGAAAACCTGTTGACGCCTACACAAGTCAGTTAATGTTTCTCATGTGTGCCGTAGAGAAATCAAAGCTGTATACGCTCAAGTCCGTTCCTCTGCAAGTATTAGCATATCAAAGCTGAGGAGGTGACATTGAAGAGGGCTCCCCTGTCCAGGCCGAACAGAGCAGACTGGACCTGAGCTATAATTGCAGTCATGTGGCCACAAGACACAACATCCAGACCAGGCACCGATAGGATTCAGCAGCAGCGAGGTGAAGAATGCACAATGAGCTTGAAAACAGAACTTTGAGTAGAAGTAATTTTGTTTTTGTAGTAATAACCTAACCCTGGTTTAGAAAATAAGAAAATAATTCCGTGAAGTTATAGGAATTTTGAAGATGAAAAGCACAATGTATTGGAAATGGAAAGGGTCTTGAAAATGATTTGACTTCTGAGTTCCTGCATATACCCCACGAATTGGTTCTAAAGGAAAAATGCATAGACATTTGTTGTTTGGGCCATTAAAAACATTGTATTATAATGGCATTAAAAACATGAAATAAAATCTACTGCCTGTAGAAAGAGAACCCCCCAAATAGTTCTTCTTATGAAACCAGCTAATCTTTTAAAACTTGACACACTTGACTTGTAATGTTCAATGTGCATTAGTAACAATGCAGAGGCAGCACAGACATCCTTCAGACAGTTAGAAAATATTAGAACCTATAAACAAAGTATTCCACTTGATGCAGCCGGCCTCAGTAAAGTCTACTTCTTCTCTTTCTAACATTGTGTTGATCATGTAAGTATTGAAATGAGTGTTCCCAGATTTGGAACAGAATCTTTCTGCAGAATGCTGTGCCGCTATGTCTCCAAACCACTGTGATAATTTCCCCCCGTTGTTACGACTGCATTTTATAGCCAAACCTGTGTTATTGAGAACAGATTGAAAAGGATATCAATCCCGAAGATGTCCATGAGTGGGCGTCGGCTATTAGCCACTTGCTCAGGTTGTTATTGTGTAATTGTAACATCTGCCGGGTTCATTCGCACACATTTCCAGACGGCCATGCGGTTGTCTTGTGTAAACTCTGATGGGCTCTGACGCTGCGCGGCCCTCGTCTCTCTTCCTAACATCCTCCACCTGCTGCTCCCGCCGCCGACACCTCCTAGTTTATCTTCATCTCTGTATTTGTTTGTACAGAGTGCTCTCTTGACTCTTCTTTCTGTTTTGAAATGTTGATCCAAGAGCTTTGACTTTTGAGTGTTCTGGCTTCACCGCTAGAGGGATGTCCGTGCAGTTCCTTAGTCATTGTAGAGAGGCAACAAAAAGTTAAGTTTTGGACATTTTTCTTTCACTCCAGCTCTAAACAGACCACCTCAACCTTTTCACTGTAAATACATGGGCTAAGGCAGGGTTTCCCATGATTTTGAGACCCTGCCTAACAGCTAGGGATGGGCAGATTGATACCAAAATACCAATACTTTGATACTGGAGCCAGAATCGAAAGTGTTGCTACTTTGACATGAGAATTGGCAAAGCTTCTTCAATGAAATACGAAAGCTACAAAAAAAAAAAACCTTTTTAAATATTTGAACCTCGTAGTGTCCACTAGAGGGAGCTGTTTTGCCTCGACCTGTCACCACTTCACCCTCACATCAGTTGTCTTTTCTCATTAACCTAACTGTTGAGGCTAATTGGCGGCTTCTGCAAACCACAACGACTTGGGCATAGGGTTCCTGGGCCGCTTTTAGTGTGGCCCGTCCAAAGCGGTTAATTAGAGGTGTTGGGAAAAGGCCTGGCCGTCGAGTGCCCAGTGTGGGAGATCCCTAGTGATCCAGGTAATAGAGGCTGGAAGCAGCATGGCACCCACTAACACTCCTGTAATGCAATACCTACTTCTAAGGCCGGCTCTTTCGGACAGCCCAGTAGCCGACAAACGCCATAATAGCTAATGAAGAAGCCTGACACATTAACTTTTAGAGCAGGGCTTTACCTTGCCAAAACCCTCTCTGTCTTTATGGCTAATTCGGTCATAAGTAATTGTGCCCATGTGTAGGCACAAATAAAAATCCTGTGAATTTATAGTTCGTTCTAAAAAGGCCCGTGCTCTTCTAGACTGTCCTTTTATGGTGCCACTTCTGCCTTTGTACTTTCACTGCCACTTGATATTTTTCATAATATGTGGCATGTGTCCACGGGGCAATGAAGGTGGGAGAGGTCATTGTTTTATTTTCTCATTGATGAAGTGGAGCAATATTGTCCATTTGTTTAGTGGGAGTGAGACAATGTAATTATGCAGTCAAAAAAACACATGCATGATAAAGAAAGTAGGACTGAATGACGTTGTTGCAATTTAATTTGACTCATATTGCACATTTTCAATTTGTGAATGAGCACTAATAATTGAGACTGAACTATGAATATTATACTGTAGTATTGCAGGAATCACATGACTTTCAGAACATATTTGTAAAGTTCCAAACCACAAGGTTAGCAGGTTTTTATAAATGTTTTTTGTTGTTGTTCATAGTTTGTCTATTTATAACAAATAATAATATTGGTATTAAATAATAATATATTTTTTGTTATAATAATTAGCTTGATTGTGACCAGTTAAATTATTATTAATTATAAGCTCTTGTATACTGTATACTTACAGTACTTACCGCCCAGTACCGTAGGCTCCTAAATAGAGCTAATATAATTATTCTTCATTATGTTAAAGGGAGACTCTGCATCCAAACCTTTTGTTTTATTTATTTTTTTAATTCAATTTTCAGGTTTTGGGAAAGTTTGCTCTCTTAACATGTAAACGTTCTGGAAACAAATAATTGATCTAATTTTTACAATAAGGAGCATAATTATTGCACAGATTCAACATTTTTCCATAGAGCTATAGGAAATTCTAACTTCAGTGACCATTTTCTCAAAACACATTTTTCTCATACAACAACTCCAAACAGTCTTGCACTTAACGTTATTTTCATTCAGAGGATTTTTTTCAATAGTTTATTCCTGATTTATTCATTTTTGAACAAGGCAAAATTACAGATTTTATTCACTTATAACTAATTTATTCAACAATTAAACAAGATATCCAAAATCCCCTCTGATCAAATCTTTTTGACTAATATATCAACAAAATAAAACCATACATTTAAGTCTGGGTCTATCCATTATTTACATTTTGTTAATATAGGCACAAAAATATAGGCACTTTTTGGCCATTTTATGCATAAAACATAAAATGACAGAAAACTTGCAATACATTTTTCCCTCATATTTATGTCAGTAATATACTGTACATCAACCTCATCACCTGACATATCTCGCCTTAAATGTTATAATTAATATTTTTTCCCACATGTTGGTAGAGTTGTAAAATCACTTTGCCTATAACAGATGTTGAACAGATATGTTTCGTGTTAATTTCTCTCTCTCAGATTGTGAAGCTGTTGGATGGGAAGCGCTCTCAGGCCGTTGGCATCCTCATCTCCAGTCTGCATCTGGACATGAAAGACATTCAACAAGGTAAAAATGTCTTTTTAATTGTATTTACCGGAACGGGGAGGTGCACACGCGGACCCTGATGTATCGTCTGGAGCAAGCAGAATATTTAGATTCCACAGTAATGGACTCAATTTACAGCAGTGTTCCACAGTAAATCGAAGACGACTCGTGATGAAAGGCAGATGAAGATATTTATTTATAGAGGCGCGATCGGACAGCAGCCTCATTCCTACTATTTTTGGGCTACCAATTCATAACTATAGACTCTATTCAACTTAATATTGTGGTTCAGCCTGGTTGACTTCACACAGGAAAGCAGTTAAATATTCACTCAAATGGATGTCCACCTGCAGTAAATTGCCCATTTATCTTAGTATTGATCAAATGAGAAGTAAATATTGGACAAATTGGAAAACTTTTAAATGATTTTATTAATTTATTTTTGTGTAATTCAAAATTTTGAGGGGAAAATGTACAGCCTCATCATTAGTTTATGTATGTATTTATTTGTTTATTTTGTTGGGACAGTGCATGTCAATGAACACAAATTGGATATAAACACATTGGATTATAGCCATGGGTTAGTTTCCATCCGTTTCCCAAACACACTCTCATTCATCCTTGCCTGTTGTACATGTTTTAAGTGGTAGAGCTAACCGGAGCACCCGGAGAAAACCTACACAGACATGGAGAGAACATACAAACATACAACATAACATATTTGAAGTAGTAGTAGTTGTAATATAACCTCCCGACTCCCACAAGCACTCACCTACGCACACGAAAGCTGGACACACACTAGAGGATTTTTAGCCAGATTTTTAGTCTGAGGAGGTGTGGCTCTATAAAAACTTTCTCTCATGGCATGACCTGTGGTGGGACTCCTCATGTGTGTGTGTGTGTGTCCTCATGTATGTCCTTAAGTGTGTGTGGTCTGTGCACAGATCTTTAATCTCAAAAGATTTTAAATCCTCTAGTGTGTGGGCACCTCTTAAGATCATTCCCCTTCGCCCACCCATTCATGCAGGCTCCCAGGTAACCAATGACCCATTTGGCCATATATCACACTGGAGACAAACAGGAATAACTTGAAACTTAACATGCAGCTCCAAAGTAGACCAAATAAAATTTAGTTAACCATTTTGTCAATACCAGTACGTTTACTGCGATGCATACATTATTCTGAGTACTTCATTTGCAGTACATAACACACACCAATGCTGATAGCTATATTGCTTTACTAAAGATAGATCAGACTGCTGTTGTCCCGGGACTTTGGTGCTTGCCGCCTGTTAGTCTGAGCGTGCGGCCAGTGGATCTGTTTATTGTAGCCAGTGACGGTTTCCACAAGCCTAATAGGACTGACACCCTGCTAATGACCAGAGCATGCAGCAAGCTGCCTTCTACAATGCACTACCCACGTAAAGCCATGTAAAATCCCTTATAACGCAACCACTGGGACTATTTTTATCCACTTTTTTTTATCCTGGATTTGGTTGTCAGTTTGAGGAAGTGGTTTCCTAAAAAAGCTCCCACACAGCATGAGCCTGCCATATTGTGTCTTAATAGGAAGTGTAAATCTTGATGACAAAGGACAGCATCTTAATAAGTACTTCTAAGGGTCCTAGTCCGACTCTGATACTTTTAGTTGCCAAATTGAAAGGACATGGGACGTGTAATGCAATTAGGGCTACAGTGAGGAGGAAGGTGGCACTCTGACAGGGTTCACCTTTGTGGCGAAGGGGGGTGTCCTGAAGGGCCACCATGGTTCAAGGCCAGAGAAAGGCCCAGCCACACACAAACACGTGTTTCACTCTTACACACTCCACTGCGAGTGCTACGGAGTGGAGGGAGACCGGCAGGAGACTTTGATCTGTGGCCGTGGAGAGAGATCCGGCTCCCCCTGGATCAGAGCGCTCCTGTGCACCTCGGGCCCAACACCCCCCTGCTCCCAATATGTGTGTGCATGTGTGATTGACGGCTGCACGGCTCAGAGAGCGAATAATCCACTCTAATAAGATGTAGGAAATGGACCTCCAGCGTTCCCTCTGATCTAGACATTGCCATGTTTGCGGAGGGAGCAGACAGGAGCCAGAATGCACAGGGCTTGCTGGCTTTGTGGCCTTTGAGAGAGTGGACTTCTATGAACTATAATGAAAGCGCTTGTTTGTGGCACTTACAGGAGAGACATCTTAAAACTTTTCTCAAGCTTTTTATCACGTTATGACTTGCTCTATTCAAAACTTACCTGGAAAAGTATTTTGCGTCACTTCTACCGCGGAGGTGCTCAATCTGGATTTTCTTGTTGCGTCATAGAGAACACAAAATTGTCCTACACATTTAAATCCCCTAATTCATCACCAAACTTGTTCTATGCATAGGTGTTTTCATCATAGCTCCATAGATTTGCTAGCATGCTGTTAGTTGAAAGTGAAAGCTTGTTTGTACTGTTTTATAATGTGTCATTCACACTACTGCTTGCAGAGGTTGCTCCAGGTAAATTCGAAACCCTAACCAGTCAATCGCTCACCCCTTACTGTGTTTTAGACATTTCCAAATGAATCAATATACAGTTTTTTTTTTAAACACAGTAGCGCAGCGGTTAGCGCTCGTGCTTCACAGCCAGAAGGTCCTTTTCTGTGCGGAGTTTGCAAGTTCCCC
>OMNZ01031565.1:13390-24843 GCA_900303255.1 Lesueurigobius sanzi
CGAAACCCTAACCAGTCAATCGCTCACCCCTTACTGTGTTTTAGACATTTCCAAATGAATCAATATACAGTTTTTTTTTTAAACACAGTAGCGCAGCGGTTAGCGCTCGTGCTTCGCGGCTAGTTCGATTCCCGGGCCTGACGGGGCCTATCTGTGACAAGTTTGCATGTTCTTCCTGTGTCTGTATAGGTTTCCTCCGGGTGCTTCGGTTTTCTAACCTTGCCTGCAAGCTGAATTCTCGCGGTATTTGTGATTTCGCAAACACACGAGAATCCATCTTGCCCCGAGCCCGCTAAAGTGTTTGAGCCAGGACCACCAGCGGGACGGAGCGACGAAAGCAGCAGGTGCCAAGCAAAACAAACATTTGTTTTGAAAATAAGGTAGTGTGGGTTGAGGTGCCTTCAACCCGCAAACTCGTGCTACAAAAAAACGCAAAAACCACTCGACGACATTATGATATAAAGCTCAGAGCCGCTATCTAACAAACAACTACGAGCGAAACTCCGAACGGATTTGTTTGGAGCAGTCCCAGATTGATATTGTGGAGAACTCAACTACGAGTGCTACACAATGTCTATCTGGCTCTTGCCAGGTTACCGGTTTTCTCTACCACTAAAAACATGTACAATAGATCAGGATGAATGAGAGTGTGGGACAACGCATGGAAATTAGCTCAAGGCTACAATCCGGAGTGGTGTGTTTACATGCATGGTTCTCATGTGTGTCTCAAACAAATGAACTACCAACTAATAATGCCTTGGAATTAGTCGACTTTAAGTTTGTGTAATTTAATAAAACATCATCCTAAGATGACACCAACCAGACATGTGTCAGCTGATCTGGGACCTTCTCACCTCCCTCTCATCCCCCTCCACCACTGTCCCACACAGAGCCATAAACCTGTGACACCTCACAGACACAGCAGCTCCCGATTTCCCCCTCTGCCCTTTCACTTTTATCTCTGTGGAGCTCGGAGGAAGCACAAACTCAATTTCAAGTCATTTGTTTGTCATAACATGAACAACAACATTGTTCTACATTTTAATTCTTTTTTTATTTTTTTTATCCTGAGTGTCATAAAAGTGTTTTAGGCTTCCTTTCCAAGAGATAGTTCACTGCTGAAATCTATGTATGCCATACATTAGTTATAGAGTATAGACAGAGTTGGATACAAGTTGACATTTTAATTCTACAGCAGTGAGTGAAATTACAGAGCTGAAGTGCGTTTACATCTCCAGATTGTGTTTGTGGGACTGGCAGCAGTTAAAAGGCCCAGTGCTTTGGCTGAAATCTGCTTCATTTATATGCAGCAGAACATGCTGTTAATGAAGATCTTTGCTGTTGTTCCAGCTCTTCTGAATGTGGACAACACTCTGGTCGATCTGGAGACCATCGAGGCTCTGTATGAAAATGTAAGTCACTTGTGCACAAGTACAATAATGGGTTTTGTTTATTTTAATAACAGCACCATGTTATATGGTTAACATGGACCATATAAGGGGAAAAGCTGACGTGTGCAAACCTGCATGTTGGTGGCATAGACCGTTTAGAGATGGACGTAGCCCACGTGACTTCCCCCATTGTTTTCAGCGCAGGCAAATGAAGCAAATTCATGCTAGCATTTGGGGCGCCACCATGTCGTTTTTTTTGGAAACAATTCCATATTAAGGTATGAGCAAGTTAGCTTCTCCTTTAATGTTGAAAATATTAAAAGACAAAGAACAGGATGGTGTGGTGTGTGGTAAGACAAGCACACGAGGGTCATATTAACAACACTATTTCCAATAATGAGTTAAAGAGGGGCCAACAAGTTTACATGCAAGTCAATGGGCTTCCGCAAACAATCCCTGTATGCTAGCAGCCTTCGACCAGAGCTAGCCAATTAGCTCTCCATCAATATTATACACTGTATGATTGGTGGTTGTGTTAACACTGAAGCCTATTCGTAATGTGAAGCCACAATATGAAGATGAAGAATAAAAATTGTAGCATCTGGGCTCATAGTTCTGTTCATTATGTTGTATAGGATTTATGACCTATGTACATTTGTGCTGTGTTCTTCAGAGAGCTACCAATGATGAGATGGAGACTATAAAAAGGCATATTGAGAGCTCCAAAGGTGATGAGACCAAAGTGCTGGACAAACCTGAACAGTAAGGATATTTTTATTTTTCATAACGGTCCGATTTGAATTATGTCCATCTCTTAACAAAGCTCAGACCATGTGGACTTGCTTCATGTTTAAGTAGAGCTGTCATTGGGTCAGCCTGAGTCATCCTGACTGCTGCTCTATCAGCGGGGGCTAATCACAGGATGTCCCTCTGACACCCCTCTGTTTATACTAGTCGTCCCACATCAGGCCGGACGGGGCTTTGATCAGCACCCCTTCGCCGCTCGACACCTTTCCCTCCAGTCGACCTTGCGGGCCTTTTCAGACGCAGCCAAGCAGCACCCCTCATGACCGCTGCCACACTGACTCAGCCGACCCGCGTGGGGAAAAGCAAAAATAGTTCTTCCTGTCGGACACTTTGTTTAATCTTGTCATAACACATCACACCCCCTTGTCCTCCGCTCCTCCCCCGCCCCTGTCCCGCTTCCAGGTTTCTCTATGAGCTCGCCCAGATTCCAGACTTCACAGGCCGCGCTCACTGCATCATCTTCCAGTCCACCTTCCTGGACACCATCGCCTCCATTCGCCGCAAGGTGGAGACGGTCTCCAGTGTCAGTAAAGTAAGAACAAACCAGTGTCATCAAAACATTACACTTTCAAGGCCGTTCCATTCACTGTAAGGCTAAAATAATTTCAACTTGTTGTTGAAAAAAAAGTGTCATCATAGTCACAGATCGACAGCAGTCAGTTTGCATTGTGTTTAATTATTTTATCTTAACAACCATAATAACTATTACCTCCGAATTTATCTCAATCTTAAACAAGTACATTTCGCCATTGTGAGATCAATAAAGAACTATCTTATCTTATTGCACATTAACTAGAGGCAGGTAGTACTCACTTACATGTACTCAAGTACTTGATGTTACTGTATATCTTGGAGTAGTTTTATCAATCAATCAATCAAGTCAGGCTGAGTACAGATGAACCAGGTAAGGAAGCACCATCAGAGGAGCCGTCTGCGTCGGGAGCAGCACATCAGCTCCAGCCACCAGGCACCGAGCCAGGGCACCCAGAGGAGGCAGAGACACTGGAAAAACCTAAAAATAGTAAAAACAATAACAATAACAGTCTAAAAGGAAGAGACAACTCTAAAATCTAATAAAAATAAAAATGATAATATACAAGAATCAGAATATAGAATTAATAAATAGCAGAAAAATAAATAAATAAAAAATAAGATAATAGAACAATAAATATATCTAAAATGAATAAATATTAATTAAAAGCTAAACTAAAAAGGTGGGTCTTGAGCTTGCTCTTAAAAACATGAACGTTCTCTGCGGCCCTGAGCTCCACCGGCAGGCCGTTCCAATGTGTATCACACATTACTTTTTACTTCTACTTGAGTTATATTATAATGAAGTATCTGTACTCTTACCTGAGCATTAAAAAGTTACCTGTGCCACTGCTAGTGAATCGTTAAGTGGCAAAAGCTTCATTTTGACAAATAAAATAGATGTAGTTTGTGTTTTGTGCACCTTATTCTGCAGGATTGCTTGTTTTTATGTATTTTATGGAATTTCCATTGAAAATATTATGATTTTCACATTATTTTATGTTTTGTTTCTCATAATTTATGTCACTATTGAAACATAAATCATACTTTTATGCTCACATAATTACTCTGAACTCACAGTACTCAAGTAGCAATTTTTTACTCTTTTTTTGATTGGAGTCATTTTTTATCATTTCAATGTAATGTTACTCTTACTTTAGTACATATTTTTGGCTACTCTACCCACCTCTGCCTATGTGCTATATTGTATATTATACAAGTGCATTTCTCCTCTGTGAGATCAATATAGTCTGATCTTGTCTTGTCTTATCTCTTGCTTCACACTTAGGAAGGAACACAGGAATCATTTATAATTAATGAATTGTTTTTGTGTGACAGGAGCTGCTAGAGTGCCCCAGTTTGCGGAATATCGTGGGTCTGGTTTTAGCGTTTGGGAACTATATGAACGGAGGCAATAGGACGAGGGGCCAGGCCGATGGGTTTGGACTGGAGATCCTCCCGAAACTCAAAGATGTCAAGAGCAGGGTAACTCCACATAATGCTTTCTATATTTTGATAAATATACTTTAGAATTATCTGTTAACATTGTCTTTATTTCTGTAGGACAATCAAATGAACCTTGTAGATTATGTGGTTTTGTACTACCTTCGTAACTTTGACCAGGTAAGATCAGGCATCTGTCTGCCTAATATCTTTGTCGTACTAATTCTCACCATCAGTGTGCTGTTTGTGTGTGTGCGTAGGACGCGGGCACAGACAAGAGCCTGTTTCCTCTCCCAGAACCTCAAGACTTCTTCCAGGCCGCGCAGGTGAAGTTTGACGACCTCACCAAGGATGTCAGGAAGATGAAAAAGGATCTAACAGGTGAGAAGGTGGTTGCACAAAAGTACCATTTAGAGGTATAACATTTTACACCAGATTGCGTTTGGGGCTGTCTGTAGATTTGGCCCTCTGTTTGTTGAAGTGAAATTCAGATTGCCATTTGATCAGTTGCAGTTAGTGGCCATTGTCCAGTTGGAGTGGGCGAATGTTGATTATTGCACTGTCTCAGTCTTCCAACTGCAGTTTGGAGACATATCGTATGAGTCATTTTTCAACCACAGACTCTTCTGTGTCATTATCAATGAGGAACCAATAAAAGCCTACTTACCATATGTGAATGTTGTAAAAACACTGTTAAATTGGCCAAGGAGCACCCAAGTTATTTTTGAAATATGGTTTCCGTAAGTGCGTTATGGATGGCTCCTAAGACTTGCTGAAAGCAGAGAACACATTTTGTGCTTGTAAGTTGTTGGGCGCCAGTGGAGTGGGTAACCCAGCAGTGCAGCCAGTCAGTCTTGGCCCGGGCCAAGCTGAGGTTAAAGGCGATAGCCCGCGGTGGCCCTGGTGTCTGTCGTTATTTAAATCAACCAATAATTCGGCATATGAAAGCAATTAGATAAGCGAGGCGCTCTCCCTCCGTGTTTCATATCGCTGTTAAAGCCCGCTCCTCTCTGACCTCAGGCCAAAATACAAAGAGTCTGCCAAAGCGGCCAGACCCACCTCAAGCTGTCACTCATTTATTAGGAAAAATGGAAGACTTGAGGACAATAAATGCAACATAATGGCGACGTATTTGATGTTTTGTTGCGGCGCAGTCTGGCACAGTAGTCCTCAGGGCTAATAGCATCACAGGGAGCATACTGACTGTGGGTGTTTGGTGAGTTCCACCTATGACTCTAACCATTTTATCCTCTCCTTCTCCCAGGACTAAATATTTATACAAAGCTATCATAAACTAGCCTAAAGAAAGCAACTGGATCTAATTATAACTATCCAAACTGTGAGGACAAAAGTCAGAGTCACACTTTCTCTAAGCAACACCAGAGTAAGTGGTCTTTATCTGATCAGGAGCGGTCAGTGCCCTGCGGCCCAGGTCAAAGGGCAGGCAGCAGGGTGTGAAGTGAAACAAATCTCTGTACTAATCTTTCACTCGTCAGTCTTTAAAATGACCATATATACAAATATGTTTAGTCTAAATATTTTTGAAAGCGTTTAATGTCTTAGTATTACTGTGGTTTCAAATATTTTTTATTCAAAATAAACATAAACTTTACTTACTTATACCTCTTCATTTTTGTGGAAGCCCCCGTTGTTTCTATTAGGATTTACTAATATGCCCGATGCCTGATTTACCAGATTATTTGTTAAGTTTCCATTGTGTGTAAAGTTTAAATTGTTAGTTGTGTCCAATCTCGTTCCTAACTTTCCTAACACATTTCTGGCACCCCAGTTCTTCACAAGGATGAGTTTATGAGCATATTTCAGCTGTAGCAATTATGTTATTGTGCCTGCAAGTTGTAGAGAGCTTTCATTTAGATGCACGGTGTCTTTTCACAAATGTCTACCTTAGTTTTTACTGACAGCACAGGTGTTCCATAAAAGATGTGTCAGTTCTGCAATTGTGTTCACACTCAATATAATAATGATTGTTCACACAACAACCACCCCAATAATTTAGCTTTTTCATTTTCCAATGCCTTTTGCCCAAAAAAACAAGCTTTTCAGGATACTTCTCTGATGTGCACAATTTTGTACAATTTTTTAAGTCTAAAAAAAATAGTCCTAGCCCCATAGTCTTTGGGGGTCACAGCCCCGTGGTAATACCCAACACTGTGATCGAGCACGGCTCCAGTTATAGGTTTTGAGGGCTCCATATAGACTGCCTGTTAAGCTGGAGCACTCCTATTGACAGTCTGTGCTCTCGGCTCCTCCAGCAGCTCTACTTTTTATGCAGACTGAGGCTGTATGGAGTCAGCCAAAAGCTCATGTTTGTGTTTTACCAGGCGGTGCTGGAGAGTCTGCTTAGTTATGGCGTGAGTGCCTGGTGTGGGAACCTCACGGCACACTCAAAAGCAAAATTGGCCCAACAAACCAACAGTGCAATGAAAATCATGGGGATTAAAGACCATCATCCCCTCAATGCTCTGTATGAGCAATCTGTGCTGAGACAGGCCAAGAAGATACTGGCTGACCCCTCACATGTGCTCCACCCGGAGGTTACTGTAGGCTAAACACATTCAAGAACTACCTCAAACAAGCAGGCCTGGGTTTAATCCTGGTGCTTATGTGTTATGTGTAATATGTGTAAATGTGATCATTATGAGGAACTTCACCACAAGGGATACATTTACTCATGAGGACAATAAAGTATTTCATAATGTAGGACAATACCAATATCATCCGTCCTTTATTTATTATGTGACATTAATAGCAAGTATTACCTTTTCCCCTCAAATTAGGCTTCACTCAAAAAACTAAAACAATCAAATGTCTGAACTAACCTGCTATTCTGTACGTGAAAGGTATACATTTATAGTTGTATGTTCATTTTGTGGTTTAATGGCCCTGGGTCAAATTGAAGACATTTCCTTGTGTGTGCTTGAGCCTTGGGTCGTCTTTTTCACCCCCATCTGCCCTCTCTCTCTTTGGCCTGGGCAGAAACATGATCCTTTTTTGATGGGGCTTCCTGTTTGGGGAGAAGGTCATAACCTCCATGTGAGCTCCTCTCAGGCAGGGGCAGAGGGAGCTCAACCTTTACTGTAGACCACCGAGACACATCCATCTCCTTGTCTTTAGTGCCCATAAAGGCCTTAATAATCATACCAGCTTCATAACATTTAATATAGAAGATTACAGCTGATTGGTTAAATTAAAATGATGGGAAGATTTGTGATTAGATTAGACTTTGTTATTCAAATTGTATAAGAATGATACTGTTCATCTTTACAATAAGGAGTGAAATTATTGATTCAATATTTCTCCATAGAACTATGGGAACTTCAATGACCATACCTAACAATTTTTTGAAGGTTTGTTACCTACCCTAGCCTGATTTATTGAGCTTTAAAAAAAAAGGCAAAATTTGAATTTTTATATATTATTTACTCACTAATAACTAATTAAACAAGATATACAAAATTCCCCTCAATCATATCTTTATAACTAATATATCAACAAAATAAAACCATAAATTTAAACCCACCTCTATCTATTATTTAGACTTAATCAGCAAAATTACAGACATTTTTACACATAAAATGATGAAAAATATGCATTATATGATTTTCTCAGTAATATACAGCAAATATTAATAATTTATATCACTGCAGTGCCTTGCTTTAACATTTGAAAGAAGATGGAAATTGAAACTGCTAAACTCGCGCAAGAGTCACCATCGGATCGAGTCTAGTGGATCAAGTGGATAAGTCGGAAAGGAAGAGTTGGGTTATATACAGTATGCTGCTGAGAGGAGTTTAGTGTTTCGCTGAGGACTGTCCTGGGCTAGACATCCATCACTGTGGTAAATCAGACAGCACACTGATTTTATCTAGCTTTTAATGTCAGCTTTACACACAGCCTTTAGCCTGAGCCCCATTTTACAACAGAGCGGGGTCCGATCAGAGCAACATGTGTGTCCTGTTGGACTCTTCAGTGAAAAAGATGTGCTCGTGTACATATAAACTGTATTATTATCATAAAAGGTTCTTGAATACTGATATAGTGTAGTTTTAATTATGAAACGGCAAGGTTTTATGCAGTGCGCCTTTCAAAATCAGCAAAATGTATAATCATTTCCTAAAATGAATTAAAGTGCATATGACATTTTAGACTACATTTTCACCTAAACATAGTAAACACTGTAATTAGTTTATGTAGCTCATGTTTAAACATCCAGGTCCAAAATACAAATGTTATGGTACAACTGGACTGGTCTTAGATTTAATGTAACTCTAGAAAGTTCTGATAATCATCAGCTAGGAGTTGAGACTGGAATCGACTGGGCTCAGCCTGTGTTGCCAGATTTTCTTGCTGTCTTTGTGTCAGCACTGTAATATTTTTGATTTCACACAGTTTATATTTATTTATTTTTTCATTGATCCATGAGCACAGGAAGTGACATATGAAGAGGAAATGATGCAACTGTTTTTGTGCTAACCATGTTGTTTGGATGTAGCCTTTTTGTCTGTCACTGCAATTCTAGAATTCAACAAAAGTTTATTCTGTCAGGGTATGTAAACTTATGCATTTCATAGAATATGAATGAGAACAACCTTTATTTCACTCATGGTTAGTGGATGCGTGAAGCCATTTATTGTCAAAAAAAAAAATAGCCAAATGTCCTTGATCAAAAGTTTACATATTGTGCATCTTGAAAAAAACAGACAGAGAGTCCTGTATTTCAGCTGAAGTGAGTTTTTTTTGGCTCCTGAACAATCATGTAAACAGTCGTGTAAACGTTAGATCAGGGACATTTGAGTACAGGGTTTCCGCGCGGCATTTAAAAGCATTAAAAGTCAATAAATGAATTGTGTCAAAAATAAGGCCTTAAATGTCATTAAAAAGCATTGAATAGAATTCAAACTGGCATTAAATCAAACATTCTTGGAAAATAAAGACATTGTTCAGCTAGTTTTACTGCAGAGATTTGGCAAAAATAGGTCTAGACTGCTGTTTGGGCAGAAATTATACACTATTTCTGTTCAAAAGTTGTATCAAAATTTGTATTGAATATGGAAATTACTATTAAAAACGCACCATTTAGGCATTAAAATGGCATTAAAAAGCATTCAATTTGACTTGGTGCTACCGGTACAAACCCTGGAGTAGTTTCTGTTCTGTAAACTCGGTACTTTGACAATAAATGGCTTCGCACAACCACTAACCATCAGTGGCAAAAAAGATTCTATGAAAAATGGCCAAGAGATTAAAAGGGTATGTAAACTTTTGGCCACAACTGTATACCCCTTCTCTAATGCAAAGCTATTAAAAATACTTTCACAGGCATTATCTCGTCATATTTAGTAAGAATGAGAGAAATGTGAAGTACCGGGTTTTACTTCAGACCGGATATTGGCCAACTTTTTGTCCCAAGGATCAAATTGTGTTTCTATGCCACATGAAAAATAAACGAAATAGCAACAGAACAATGTTGTCTGTCACCGTTTTAGCCAAAGTATCAAAGTTTGGTCTGTTTAGTGGTGGTTATTCTCAGAACTAATGTAATGTGTTGGTTCATATTATGCCAGATCAAAAGGGGCTACTTAATTTCTCCCCCTGCTCCGCTTTCAACCGCTAATGATTCCTAGTGTGAGGAATGGTGTTTTTGTTTTCTTTGCTATTATTACGAGACACAATTATCCAGTAAATAACCCTCTTTTCTTGAAATTATGGCACCGCACATCTGATTCCAGACTACTTTAGTTCTGTTTGCATGTCTGATGAGGTCTTTGTTAGCGGCTTCTATTCTCTCAAACATCAAAGTTGGCCATTTTACAAACCAGACATAGTAAATACCTTGACATTCTGGTTTCTTTCTTCACATTTATGTATCCACATCCAGCACAATTATTATGGTATCAGCACCTCACTTCATAATTACTTAGGCATATTGTATCATTATGGGCCATGTGTTTGTCTATTACTGTGTCTAAAATGATGGTGTGCCAAGAGTACTTATTATTGTTCTATTTTTATTATTAGGACTGCAACTAACAGTTATTATGGTGATCAATGAATCGGTTGATTATTTTTATGATTAATTGGTTACAAAAGAAGTATGGGAAGTGTATTTTTATCAAATTTTTGATGCATGAAGCTAAAGTGACAATTTGAGGACATGTTGATGGAGTAAACTTAAAGGTAGTGTCTACAGGATGCTCTTGGTACAAGTTTCACAATATGTGAACATGCCATTCCTCATTTGAATGCTCAGAACCTTTAGTATTCAGTCTGGGGTTGCGACAGTGAGAGAGAAAGTCATTTTAATATGTATTTCCAAAGTAGATCTGTGTGGCTCATTTGGCTCTCATTAGATAATGGTCTAAAATGTATCTCAAATGAGAAGTACAATTGTATATATATATATATATATATATATATATATATATATATATACAGTATATATCTATACCAGGGGTCCCCAACTAAATCTGCTTGAGGTCCACAAACTTTACCTTTGGAACCTTTGGTCTGTGTTCGGAGTCCGGACATATGCAGTCATTGGTCTTAACCATGTCAAACTTAAGCACAGGTTGTCTATTTACAAAGCAGCATCAACCACAACTATCAATTTATTTTACTCGCTCCATTATTTGTCATTTAAAAAATCATTTTAAAAAAATCAGGTATAGTGCTTTTAATTGTTAATTCAGCCTTCGATAATATAAAGTATATTGAGGATGAAAATGCTTCGGGTCCGGACTAAAGCCTCTGATGCAATTCTTGTCTGTATGAACCAGAAACGATGAATCGATGACTAAAATAGGTGACAACTATTTCAATAATCGATTAGTTGTTTCAGTCCTAATTATTATATAATTATTATTTTTACATTATTAGCTGTTTAAGTACTTTCTTTTCGATCAGACCAGTTTAGCTTTATCTACATACCTGACAGTTTTGATTGCTCATTTTCTGCAGTCTTCCTCACATGGTTTTACTGTGTCCTGTCAGCTGATTTATACAGTCTTTGGCGCTGTTTTCCCACTGATGTGGGCGGGACTACAGCACCATCTGCAGTCCGACGTCTTCAGTACAGCGTTCCAGGTGTGTGAAAGCAAAAAAGCCCCCTCATCCCGGTTTACTGTCCCGGTGGCACGTTCCCTAATTTCGATAGCCTCCTTTATGGCTCCATCCCAGTCCATAATGTGGTTTTCTCTTTTGCAATGGTCCGAGATAGCTGGTCTGATCGAAAAGAAAGTACTTAAACAGTTACCACTAGAA
>OMNZ01031576.1:0-10664 GCA_900303255.1 Lesueurigobius sanzi
TCTGTCATCTTTCCACATTGTTTCTTCGATCTCTTGCACGCTGCTTTACTGGTTCAGGATGTGCGTGTCTACCTAAACCTAACTAATCAACAAAACCATCGAAGCAGGGGGTACTCGGAGTATAAATGAAAGGCCCAAGGGGTACGTGAGACAAAAAAGGTTGGGAACCACTGCTCTAGATCAGTGGTTCCCAAAGTGTTGGTCGGGACCCCCAGGGGGGTCGCGAGGCCCTAACCTGGGGGTTCCCAGATGAAATCAAGATGAAATAGAAAGACAAAATAACAATGTTTGTTAATATAATTTCGTATATACTGTAGTTTAGTTTAGGACAACATATATTGTGAATTGGGGCCAAATAACAAAATAAACTAAATTAAAATGAAATAATACCTATAATTTTAATGTTTTTTTGCTTTAAAAAGTTGTAAGAGGAAGTAACTTTTTACAGTGGGGGTCCCTAGTCGTTCAGATGTTCATTTTGGGGGTCCCGGCCAAAAAAGTTTGGGAACCCCTGCTCTAGATGACACTAGTAGATGTGTCTAATCTAGTCAAAACTGCTCTAAACAAGACTAATTCTCAAATCAAGTAATTTATACTCGTTCTTGATGTTTAGTTTTGTGTAGAACCATAAAACAGAACAATAATGGTTATTTATTAAATAAAATACTGTTTCTTTTAGTGTTTTTATCATTTATTTGACACCTAAGTCACTTTCTTTAGTGCAGTCTCAAGACCCACCAGGCAGATACATTTGCTTTCTAAAGAAAAATATTTTTTCGGTACCTGTTTTCAGTACCAATTTATTTTTCGATACCAGTAGTACCTAAATTATTATTTTGATACCATACTAGTATCGTTTATCGGTACCCAGCCCTACCTGTGAGCCCACAAACATTACAGCCAAAAAAAACAGCTTAAATCCAAGGTGCAATTTACAAATGCATGTTTGTTATGGTTGTCAGAAATCCGTAACAATTTAGCAAAGCTTTTTTCTGCTTTTGAAAACACATGTAGCAGCTTCATCCACATCTCTAAACTATGCAGTTCAATGTTGTGCAGTGTGGCTTCTGTTAACTTCTAGCTACTTCCTCCAGAACAAGAAAACCATAATTATGGTTGACTCCAGCAGCCAGCTCACAGCTGGCATCAGTGCCTTTGAGAGAACCTCAGCATCTCTTGAGTGTGGCCCAGCACTGAGCTTACTCCAGCAAACAAAGATGAGATAGAGCAGAGCTTGTATCACAAGGGATGGCAGTCTCAGATTGGTTTGATGATGGTAATTTTCCAGGCTACCATAAAGCCCAGGCTGCTGACAGGGCCATCTGGTGCACCACTGCAATGAAGAGTCATAAGTACAGCATGCTTCTGCTCTGCTACAGATTCAGAAGTCACACTGATGAAGGAACAAAACAATGCACCTACATAATAGACTTGAAAAAGGTAATCTCACTAAATTGAAACAAAGCATCATTCTTACTACATGCAGTGTTAATAAAAATATATGAAACTGCCAGGACTTAAATCAAATTACCATGCATTTTTGACAGGCAGACACATACGTTCCCACATACAAGGAGAGGTGTACTTGCAGACTATATGGACCAACCATATGCCCTGAAAATTAACTTGCGGGCCAAACAAACTAATCTAGCTTTGAAAATGGAGAGGAGTGGTTACTCTGAGACCACACAAAGAAAGGGTGAGACGGTGACAGGTTCAAATAAAATGAAGCACTTGTACTTAGAGCATGATATCATCCTCACCACCACACCCATTTGCCAAACCTGCTTCCTGTGGCTCAGACACAAAACTGAGACAACAAACTAAAATTACATGTGATGGAACAAATCCATATCAGATCTTAATGCTCTGACAGGGCAATGTCGTGACACAATGTGATAAACTAGCTAGGTCATTGTAGATCACGTCTAATGAAGAAAAAAGAAGTACAATAGATCCAGAAAGTCCCATGTCAGTTCCCACAACATACTTCCAAAGAAAAAATTAGATTTGAAGATTAAAATTCCCAGTGAGTGTCCATGCGCAGAATGTGACATTATGTATTATTGTAACCCTGGATCAAATAAAATATGGGTCCTGTTTTATTAAACAATAAATCCTAAGGCCACACCAAATACTGAGAGTGCACTGCTGATTTAAAGAAGTCATGACACCAAAACCACCCCCACGAACAGCCATGAACCTATGAGCTATGTTGTCGGGGCTTGGTGGTCCTGGGAGGGTCTTCCATCATGGCAAACAGGTCCTAGGTGACGGGTCAGACAAAGAGCCACTCAGAAGCCCCTTATGAGGAGTGACCATAAAGACCAGTTACATTACCCGGATGCAGCGTCTGGTGCTGAGCCTGAAGGAACAACGTGGGGCCGTCCTCTTGCAGGAGGAGCCATAAGGGACTGGTGCAGTGTGATGCGGATGGATGGATGGATGGATGGATGACACCAAAACATCACACTTTTAAAACTGTACATTGAACATACATTTTTTGTCCGATTCTCACAGATTTTTTTATGAATAACTGGTGCCAGGGTAGCACATGATAACAACAATCCTCATCTGTCAATCAACATGGTCAAACATTACAATTTTTCAAAGATCCCCATAAAAAGGTTCTTCACAATGTATAAAAAATAATAATGAATGAAATTTCAAAGGCTTATTATGTGCCAAAGACTGTTGCTGAATGAAGTTCATAACAAATGTGTCTGTTTTTGCTTCAAGCAAACAAAAGTCTAACAGTTGTCATGTGGGAGATAAAGATAGCTATACTCATAATGCTTATTGACGCTTACAAAGACTTCACTTAACAACACTGGACAGAGCTCTTTGAACCAGCAGCTATACAGTACCCCCAGTCGCACTCATCTGACGTCTACACTGTAATATGATTACTGTATGTCATGTATGCATTAGTGCAAATACTGACTGTCGGACTATAAGCATGTATGACATAGTGCACTGTACTAAGCTTTTAAATTACAGCTGTACAGAGGTCAGTGACGCAGACGCAGCACAGGGGTCTCATTACCTTGAATGCAATGTGAAAGCTATAGATGACTGGGCACATGAACGCTGTTATATTTAAGGAAACAAACATGTCTAACACGCTGACCATGTCCTCGAAGATATTGTGTTTCATTGCTCTATGTTTTTTTGAATCGTGCATCACCTGGTAGAAGAAATTACACCCAGAGTATACACTGCAGCAGGGGCTTCCTTCCATCAATGGAGACCTTGTCCACAGCAGTCTGACACTACTCTATGTGGCAGAGGTAGAGTTACATGTTTTATAGACACTGCAGCCCAGGAATGTGTATGAAAGCGACCGGTGTTCAACAGCTTCACGGTCAGGAATGTCTGGAGGTTGTAGCACTATTTCTGGGGTTTCTGCGGTGGAGTGGGATGACAAGCTCTTGGCCTCCTCCCACTACACATCTGTTTGCTGTGCAGAATTACTCAAAGGAACTGCCCTGAGATTGCTCGAACCCCAGTGTGGTATTTTCCAATTCAATATTAGTCAGACTCTTTCACTGTGATCTCCGAAAACAGAGGAAGGTGTCTGAACTTGCTCATCATCTCTATCCTCTGCTCCTTTTGGCGTTGGGTTGTTTGAGTAATTGAACTGTGAGCTATGGCCAATCTCAATTGGTGCTTTTCACATTTAATCTGTTCTGTTACTGCCAACCCTGCGGCCGTTAAAGGAGCTAGGACTTTTTAAATGGAAAATGATTCATTCCATGTGACGGAAAGCATTTAATTTGTTGTTTAAGCTGAGGTTCAAAGGCCGATATTAGGGCTGCACCATATCGAAAAAACTTGCAATATATCATACGGACATGCAGATAAATGGTAAATAAATGGTCACATTCATATAGCGCTTTTCTACCTGCTTTAGGCACTCAAAGCGCTTTACATCAAGGAACCACTCACCCATTCACACTCTCATTCATACACCAGTGTACGCAGACACTGGAGGCAAGGTGGGTGAAGTGTCTTGCCCAAGGACACAATGACAGTGTGCGCCTGCGGGGATTGAACCGCTAACCCTCCGATTACAAGACGACCCGCTCTACTACTTGCACCATCGTCGCCCCGATGAACACAAGATTAACAGATAACGATTAACAGATAACGATGTTAGTGCGATGCTTACATAAACCGTTCCATTCAATTCAGACACATGTAAGACTCCAAAAACACAAAATCAGAACCAAACCAAGGCCAAAAAATGAACTAAATTAGTAAAGTTTTTAACTAAAACTGAACTTCTGCACATTTATAAGTCTTAAGTGAATTTGCAATATTTTGTGGCTTCTTGCGATTCCTCATATTGTGATACGATATGTATTTTGGGATATATTGTGCAGCCCTAGTCGATATGTTCGAGACAAAGAGTTTGAGGACATTTGGAATATATCTTTTCATTTTAAATATTAAGGAGGACAAAGGTCAAAGGTCGTATGTACAGGGATGACTTTTGTTGGTTCGGCAACATGAAGTATCGATATGTCTCCCCTGCGATCCAGCTACATCGATCGGCGCTCTGCTTTCTTGGCAGTGGATGTGTGCAGCCTTTGTAAATATAACAAGAACACAACGCGTCTCTACCGGCGCCACGGCATCGGAAACAGCGGCAAATCATAAGACAAACCTGGGGAGCCACATCAGTAGCTGCGGTGCAAGATAGTAGAATAAACCATAAAGCTGCCTCGTTTGTCCAATCATACAGTGAATGTCCTTGTGCTGAAAGAATTACTGCTAAAATTGTCAAGTACATCTGCACAGATTGAAAATATAACCCAACCAAAGCATTTTGCTCACATTAATTAAAAAGAAAGATGAAAGAAAATAAGATGTTAAGAGCTTCAATAACAGATGGCATTTTAAATTAAGCTATTACAGACAGTGTTGGGAAAATTCATTTTCTACACAAACTAGTTCAAAGTTCAGTTCACAAATTTCAAAATGAACTAGTTTGTTCATGGTTCATAATTGTTTACAGTTAATAGTTCGTTCATAGCTCCAAACATGAACTAGTTCACAGTTCTTTTTTTGTGTTGCTGCAAGCTATTATTTTTCAATCATTTTCAGTATTTGTCAAACTAAAATGCAAACAATAGTGGCCAATATTTCACTCAGCCTATTTCACTACTTTAGTTGTGTCAGAGCTTGTGTCCCAGCCTTGACTGGTTGAAGCTAGCATTAGTATATCGGCAATCAATAATGCTATTGTGGAGAGTAAAACCTGAATAAATGACTGAATTCTACAGATTAAGAGCTCTTTCAAATGACATACAACACGTCCATATTCACTTAGATTAAGTTGGTGAAAATATTGGTTCAGTATTTGGACCCGATCGGCTCCGATATCCGACACCAGTATCGGATCGGTGCATCCCTAATTTGTGATTTGAAAACAGGCGGCCAATCAGGACATTAATTTTTCATTTCCTTATTTATTTCAGTCAAAACCATATCACAGGTGGCACAGGGATAGAATAAATGACAGAAATCAGATCTCTGTCTGAAAGGGAGTGGGAAGGAAGAAAAGTTATTTAATCCCACCCCCATTACACGATATAAACACAATGAGCTTTTCTGCTGCTTCTGTCTCTGCTTCTGTCTTTTTGATCACGTCCAGATTCACTATAAGACAAAAACACCTTGTGAACACAGAAGTAGCGCCCAGTGAAGTCTTCATAACCAATGTACTTCTAACATCTGGCCATCAGAAACTTGCTGTTTGCCACATAATCTTGAAATGTATTGGAGTGAGACACTAATATATAATATAGATTGGAACATGGCAGGAGGAAGCCTGGCCATTGTCTGCAAGTCCAGTTGGGAGTCACATGTCGCTTCTGTGCAGTTGATGATAATTGATATCTTCAAATGTTAGTCTGAAAGTGCACACACTCTCCCTTCTGATTCTTTGGCCACATTTAAAAGAAACTTGCACCTCACACACACACAGACCAAACAATATTGGATACAGGTCACTCTTTGGCCTATGTTTTATCTTCGCACTGAATTCAAGTGGCAGGTGCACAGACTATGGGCTCCCATTCAAGAAGATACATTTTATTCCACTAAAGCTTTGGTGCTCGCTCTGCACTTCTACCATCAGCAAAATGTCCACTCTTAAAATCCTTCTCCTCTTTTGACTGAAGGCCAACAATCCCCCATGTCAAACAGCCAATAATGTGACTTTCACTTCCTTAGCAACCATGACTCAATTCCCTTAACAACACCACAAGGACTACAGTACAGACTGGGTAAAAATGCAATGACTGCACAGTTAAGACACTGCAAACCACCAGCTAAACACAGTCAGATCTGACAGAGGACTGCTCCTGAATGTGGAGTGAGCGACAAACTGAGGAGAGAAAAGAGTGTCATTAAAAACTGAACCGCATCCAAATCTCTGTCACCATTAGAACAAATAAAACAGCAGAGAGAAGAGCTGTTTCACAGAATGAAAACTCCAGTCTTTTCTTGTAGGCTTTGCCGAGGTTATAATCCAGAAGTGCATAGAGCATCATTTAACAATTAGAGTAATTTCATAGGTGCTCCCAGCAAGATTTCTGAGTTGTCCAAATGCCAATGCGCTTGTGGGAGACTCAGAAAAACCTGGAACTTGCAGACACAACATAAAGCAATATGGTAATGCACATGCCACTATCATCTGCATGTGTGCATCATACAAAATATATGCTACAGTAAAATTATGAACTTCATCCAATGGAAAGGAAAGAAGAGACCAAAACCATCATGATTTGTCACATCTGAGCTATACGTGACTAGTTACTGTGGTCCTGCTGATGCCTTTGTGACAATAATAATTTATTGACATTTGTGAATTACTAGGGTTGTTACCAATATCTAGTTAAACATTGGATAGCTCCTTATGTTCACTGAATAATGCTGCCAATACTATTTTCATGTGCTGTAGCAGTTCTAAAATAAGTTCTGAAACTCGTCTCTAAGGCCCTTTGCACGAAGGGTCCTCTTGCATGCATTGCATAATCAGCAAGCACATCCAACTCTGGAAATTAAATGGGGGAAGAGACAGTGAAAGACACCCACACAAGAGTTATATCTACATTCACAGCATTCACAGCATTCACAGGAGGCTCAGAGGCTGAAGCAGAAACACACTGCATCCTCCAGAATGCCACCTATGGCACATAAGGTCATTTCATAGTTATCTGTGGCTCCAAGCAATGAATCCTCTCTTGCTTAGGAGGCAGAAATGCAGGACCTAAACATAATTGTATTACAATCAGCTTTTTTTTTACATTGGGTCTGTTAATTCTAGGGAATATTCTTATGTAACTGCTGAAAATGCATTAAAGTACATTTCAGTAGGAACTGTGGGTAGGAAAGGAGCCAAATCAATGGAAATATTGTATAAGACACACAAGTACAGAGGCAAGAGGAAGTAATACTTTACAAAGAGCACACGTCGGATGACAAACAGCTTCGTGTGGGCGGCTGCTTCCATGATTGTAGCAGAAAGTATTGAATGTGTCAAGTTTAACTCAGGCACTGGTTTCTAAAACACTAATGAAATGATCTATAGAATCTTGTTTTTGATTAATTGACTTCAGGGTTTGTATACTGTATTTACAATAATTATGAGCTTAAAAAACAAACAAACAAACCATCTATAAGTTCGAACAAACATGTCTCAACGGGAAACTAACAGAACACAGATTGGCATAGATCCTAGGAGTTTCCAGAATGATGATGTTGTTGCACGACCTGTTGCAGTGCAGTTTATAAAAAATGTAAAAAGGAATTTATTTTAGGTTAAACCTCTTTCAAAGTCCTGTGTATAGCTTTACTAGATAAGTACACAGTCAGATAAGTACACAGTCAGCACTGAAGATGCTGCTTCAAGAGAGAAGAGATGCAATATTATGCCATGAAGTAAGGAAACCACAGATGGTTGAAATGAAGGGTGTTCTAAACAGGACAACCTGTTGAACATATCATGAGGTTATACTTAATAAAGCTAGAACACTAACTTATATATCAGCAGAAATCTGATCACAAGGTGAGACTAAGATCATTCAAGTGAATATGTATCCGGCTGCACCACAGACTGATGACAAGAGTCACATGTGCATTTCCTGTAGTGGTTTCCTGTCAAGGTCGCCCAGTCAGTCTGTATGTAGACTATGTCCTGAATGTGTGTAGCAGTTTGCATTATAGTAATCCCTTAGTCAAAATGTAGAATAACATAGTTATCCTTTACCCGAAGTGCCGCACTGGAGATGGGTGATGGTGGAGAGGAAACAGGACTTGACCTTTACTACTTATTAAGAGTTTAGCCCCAAAACAACAAGCGCTGTGGATTTTGGCAAGTAACACTGTACACAGTACAATATGGTCCTTTTCCTGCTTATTATAGTGTAAAATCTATTTACACTCTAGAATAACACTTGTTATAGCAACAAATCATTGGGCACAAATTACATGTCTTCACTGCATAGTTAAATGTTTATTGAAATCAAAATCACAATTTGAGTGGAGGAGTTTTTGGTAGCAAAGATAAATTGTTGTCATCTGTACAGGGTAATAGTGTTGCGGATGCAAGGCTGTACCATATAGATCATGATTTAGATTGTATCACAATTTATGAGCACTTAGCACCTTTATTGCCTTTAGAGGTAACTAAAGCCATTAGCAGCTTCTGCTGAATCACACTTCACTGGGATTGGTAAACCTTCAAAGAACAACTCGGCCTCTTAAAGACATTTTTTTAGGGTTCTATTTCTAAATTAAAAAACATGAACAGCCAGACCTGTGAGCTTATTTTTGACAGTGTCACATTCAAAAAGTTGCCCTAATCAGCTATGCCTTTTTTCATAGTTTTAACCCTTCAAAAATGCATTCTGAAAAAACAAAAAAAAACAAAATGCTGTATTTCCTGTATAACCTCCTTTAGCTTTTTATGGAAAAACGCACTGCTAATCCCATAATGCTTTGCGATATGACTTCACATTTCCAAACTCTATTATTACTACTGTTTGCAAAACAGTTCTTCCTGACTTTTTGCACCCCCCTGTGTGATTCTGTCCTAAGAGCTGTTGTAACAAGTACATTTCTCCATTGTGAGATCAATAAAGAACTATCTTATCTTATTTTATTGATGACCACTAGAATGGTTTTTGATATTGTAAGATTTTTGGATAACATTCTCATTGGACGACACTCCTAGTGAGGCTTTTTTTAGTTATTAAGTTTATATTTTTATTTTAATTATGGTAGGGTGAGTTTTAAGTTTAGGGTTAAGGTTAGGGTTAGGGACAGGGTTATGGTTAAGTTTAGGTTTAGGGTTAGGAAAAGGGATGTGGTTATGGTTAGGCCAATGCAGGGGGTGTGGCTATGGCAGAACTGGGTTGGAGAAAAAAGACGCTGTGGTTAGCATTTTTTGCTAGCATTATCATGGGGTTAGCTCACATCATGGCCTGCTGTCGCTGGCCTCATCAAGTGGGTCTGAATCATGGATGAATGCAGCCGATGGACGGGCACGTGGATAGTGGAGCTCCAGTCACCTCCCTGTGACAGTTAATTAATCTCAATAAGACACCTTTAGTCAACATGACTATCCTAGAGGTTAGGGTGTAGCCTGTAAAAAGATGCCAAGACTCATATGGCTCATTATACATATTCAATTTATTCTGTTAATGTTCTGTTTCAACTCTAAAGATTAAATTAATTGATAATTTCCTGTTAATTTTAGTAGGTCGGTAAAATAATCTCTTAATGCAATACGTCTGTTTGCAGTTAAAACAAGAAAGAAAAAAGACTTATTGCATCTAAAATAGAAATAAATATATTATAAGTCTTATAAATTGATTTTTTTTTTCATTGGTAGATGTTTGTTTTACTTGGCAAGTCTGAATTTCTTAAATTAAGTTACATTTTTATCATGTTGAGATAAGTTTTTTTGCAGTGTAGTTACTAATATTTGCATTGTTTTTATGTAAATGTTAATGAGGAAAGCATTACGTATTCTTCAAAAAGAGTGATGTCACAATACTGGGGGGCCGTGTGGAATTGTTGGAGTGATATGGGGGGCCTCGCCGCCTCGACCTGCTGGAGTTTGGGAAGGACTACCATAGACTTAGCCTGGTCTTACCATCCCCTCGTACTCATTTCGTACAGTGGGTCTGGCCCTACACAATTGATCTCCGTTTTCAGGTGGGAGGAGTCAACTCCTTTTAAAGTTTGAAATGATTGGATCTGATTTTACCCAATCGCTAGCCTGGGCTTAGCTATCTGTATTATCATTTCCTGCATATGCCTGACGTCACCTACAACACCCGCCTCCCCCGCTCGCTGAATGGTCCGACGCAATTCAACCGATGTTAACGCAGCCACTGAGATCAGACCCAGACGTACATGTAGGGAAAATGATAATTGACCGGAGTTTACGGATGGCTAAGGCCAGGCTACCATAGACTAACATCGGCTAGAAACATTGTAGAAAGTGGAGAAAAGAGCCGTGGAACAGCTCCGTTAGCTGCTGAGTCACTGATGGTAAATACATCTAACTCACTGTTGTGTCAAAACGCTTTTAACTCCAGTATTTTACCTTTTAAAACCTCCATTAGTTTATTATGGAAAAACCCGGC